>PVKC010031465.1:0-14528 GCA_004027635.1 Crocidura indochinensis | reverse complement strand
TTTTGTTAGTCATATCATACTTATGAATGAAATGCTATCACAGATTTTCTTCAAATTAAATGTTGTTGCATAGGAGAAATATGAGTCATCATGAATAAGTAATTATTGACTGGGGCCAGAGTGATAGCATAGCAGTAGGGCGTTTGCCTTGCATGTGGCCAGCCCAGGTCAGAAGGTGATTTGTTTCCCGACAAGACTGCCAGGAACGATTTCTTAACACAGAGACAGGAATAAGCCATGAGTGCTGATAAGTGAGACCAAAAGACAAACAAAAAAGGTGATTATTGGCAATAATTATTATATTCATAATAATAGTTTACTATTTAGTAGTTGTGTTTCTATAGTAAAATTAGTTGTCAACAGAATCAAAATAGAAATTTAATAAAACATATATTAATTTTTATTGTATGTATAAATCATGTCTATGTGTAGTATGTTGTGTAATAAGTATATATATATGGACACATTAATGCATATATTTATATATAATATATATTGTTTCCAACCAGAGTGGTGAAGATATATTTTAGATGTAACCACATATTATTATTTATTACTGCAGACAGACATACTTAATTTGAGAATAAATTTCTGAATGATATGCCTAATCAAGCATCATCGCAATTGGGAAACGTTCACTAGGATAGGCAAAAATCATTAGTGATCTAACAACATTATGCATTTCCTGGAACTATGCAAACTTATATCAAACCACTAGAATTGGATACATAATTATCTGTTTGCAGCAGGGCATAGAACAAAAGACTAGCTCTTAAGATCTATAGAGGTAGATCACAGAGTTAGCAGTCTAGTGACCAATGCAAATAGGATCAAGGTATCCACCTAGCAAAACGTTGTTTTGATAGCAATTCTCACAGGTGGGCTTTGTTTCTTCTTCTTCACCTTCTGTGGCAGGCTTCTGAGGTCACTGGGAAGGAATGGACTTTGGTGCCTGAGCCAAAATCTACATGGGTAGACTCACTCATTTCCTTGATGTTGTTCCTCCTTCAATGGGTCTGTCTCTGACTTCTAGCTCATCAGTGACGCCGATAAGTTGCTACAGGTTGAAGATTCAAGGTTCATGCGCAAAGCTTCTTTGGTAAAAGAAAGGCAGTGCGCATTGCCATCAGGATGCTTCCCAGAGTCTTTAGCTCTCTCTTTTTCACTGCTTGCTACCACTAGTAGTGAGGCAACTAGGTGAGGCCAGGGAATCAATTGGCACAATTTATGTTGATTGGGTGCATAAGAGATACCTTTCATTGATACTTTACCAGGTTCAAAAATATTAATAGCTTTTGAACCCTCTCTTCGTTTACAATATCAAGCTGCAGAGTCTCCCTATCTCCAATGCAACACAGAAACTTCCTGGGATAGTTTCTCTTAATAGCTGCCTTGTGAGCAAAGGCTTCTTTGATGTCATTTCATAAATGAGTTAATAAACCAAGCTGGTCAAGAGAAAATCATGGAATTGGATTGTCTTCTCACCTGATGATCTGTCTGCATGTGCCAAGCCAAATCAAAGCCACTTTTTTTTTTCTAACCAGTAAGAGGAGGATTGAGTGAGATCCAGATGGATTTTACAATACAAAGATCTTGGAGAAAAAGAGAGGAAGTTGGGAAATGCCTTTGTTTTGGGTAAAACAAAGTTGTAAACAAACATACAAAGAAATCAGGGATGACCCTTGTTCTGGACACAACAATGTATTTTTAATTATTATGAAAAATCTATCCTACAAAAGGAAAATGGCAACTCTGAAGTAATATATATAACAATAAATTTGTAGATTATCAAATTTGTGTCATTTTAAAAGCTTTTTAAATTAATAATGAAATATTCCAGTAAAAGATGAATAAATAATTTTAATAAGCATTTCACAACTGTAGAGCTACATATAACAAAGGAAATATTAGCTTTTCAGAAACCATATTATTTTAAATAAAAGAAAGATATTACAAATAAAACTTAGCAAATACTCCAATGTTAAAGAATATTAAAAGAGGGGCCCGGGAGATAGCATGGAGGTAAGGCGTTTGCCTTTCATGCAAAAGGTCATCAGTTCGAATCCCGGTGCCCCATATGGTCCCCCGTGCCTGCCAGGAGCGATTTCTGAGCATGGAGCCAGGAGTAACCCCTGAGCACTGCCGGGTGTGACCCAAAAACAAAAAAACAAAAAAACAACAACAAAAAAAAGAATATTGAAAGAGCTTTATATTAATGAACTCTGGGTATTTCCTACACTTTTGGGAAACAGTTTGCAGTCTCTGACCCAGTGTGTTCCTCTTAAAGTATTTTAAACTTGGAAAAAAGTATATATACAGTAATATATTTATCTATATATGTTTTTTTTTTTGGTTTTGATTTTGGTTTTGGTTTTTGGGCCACATCCGGCAGTGCTCAGGGGTTACTCCTGGCTGTCTGCTCAGAAATAGCTCCTGGCAGGCATGGGGGGCCATATGGGACACCGGAATTCGAACCAACCACCTTTGGTTCTGGATTGGCGCTTGCAAGGCAAATGCCGCTGTGCTATCTCTCCAGGCCCTATATAAGTTTCTCTTATGTAACTTAACTGTTAAGGAATTTGAAAATAGGTTTTAAAAACTTATTTTATTTATCAATTAATTGCTCAATATATTAATAAAGGTAAATTTTATGAAGCAAATCATAATCAATCTGAAACCAAAATCCTTATTAAGGTTTCTACCTTATATATAATTCAAGCCTTTCTTAAAATTTTCCCTATAAAATTCCTATCTTAAAACATGTCAGCAAACAGAGAGAAAATATACAAGATAAAATTCTTTACTTATAGTTTCATCTCTCAAACCATATATACTTCCTAAAATACCACAAAGATATCAGAGTGATTCCTTTGCAAAGAGACAGGACTAAGCCTCAATAACTGACGGCTTTCACCTCAATACTCT
This sequence comes from Crocidura indochinensis, assembly GCA_004027635.1. Taxonomy (NCBI): domain Eukaryota; kingdom Metazoa; phylum Chordata; class Mammalia; order Eulipotyphla; family Soricidae; genus Crocidura; species Crocidura indochinensis. Next base: position 11,603 of record PVKC010031465.1, on the reverse strand, counting down.
CTCAATTTTTTCAATTATTTAAAGATATTAACTTCCTTTGTACCTCATGGAGATTTCCACAATTATTCCCGTACTATGTTACTTTTTAATACTTATATTGTATTAATATCATACTTATTTAAAAAATTTTTTTTGGTTTTCGGCCACATCAGGTGATGCTCTAGTGTTACTCCTGACTATGTGTTCAGAAATCGCTCCTGGCTTGGGGGACTGTATTGGAAGCTGGGGGATCAAACTGCAGTCCTTCCTAGGCTCATGCACACAAGACAGATGCCTTACAGCTTGCATTACTGCTCCATCCCCCATACTTATTTAAAATTTATAATATTAATATTATTGAGTAAATAATGCTCATCTATGATATAGATACAGATGCAGAAAGATAAGCATTCATAGGTATATTTAAAAAATGACTATTTAAATTCCAATGGGGCTATAATTCAAATGTAACTAGACAATAATATTTAGTTATTACTTATGCCTTTGAAATAGAATCAAGATTCAGTAAATATTTGATTGTTGTGTAATATGATTTTGGTTATTTAATTAATGTAATGCATGTTCCTTTATGACAAAACTCGCTTAGAAAAGATGTCACCTAGAATGTAATTCATAAAGTTATTCACCTAGAAAATGAAAACTAGCTTTTCTTTTTAGTTAATTCTTACTTTAGCTTTTTTCATGTGTTAAAGAAATATGTAATTATGGTTTCAGAGCACCCATTAATACCAATGCAATTCTCCTTCCATTTATCACTATCATGTTCTTTAGTTTGTTATTTATGGTTTAAGTCAATGATAATCATTTATGTGTTGCAAAGGGAAGTTATTAAAACCTTTATAGCAAAGAAGAAATAAAACAAAAATTAAGAACTATATAAAGCTTAGGGAGCATAATCATTTACAAATGCTTATCTTATAATGACAGTAAATGATAGCCCCTTCAGTGTTATTAGGCTGTGATCATGTCTATTTTATTTACCATTCTCATCAGTGATTTGTACAGTATTTACCAAGCAGTAGTCCAGGAATGTTATTTTTCCAATAAATTCAATGTTGCAGCATGTCTGCAACATTTTGTGTCTATATTAAGTAATATAAAAGTCAAATTGTCAGGACAGGAGCAATAGCACAGCAGTAGGATGGACCTTGGTTCAACCCCTGGCTTTCTACATGATCCCCGAGCCAGGAGCAACTTCTGAGGAGCATAACCCCTGAATGTCACTGGGTGTAGCCTCCCCCCTCCAAAAAAGAAAAATAACAACAAAAACAAAAAAACAAACAAAAAAACCCATGTCAATTTGTTCTCTATGTTTATTTAAAGTTCCTTGTGGTATGATGTCTTTCTTAGATTCTGGAGATAGATTTTCCCCAGCTACTTCTTGTAACTACATTAGCATTCTTAAAGGTCATATCCGTTAACTGCTAACTCCTAAATTTTCTAATTTTAAGCCCTAATACAAAGGATCACCTGGGGAGTACTCAGGAGATAATAAATCAAATAACCCACTTACCTCACATGCATTCAACCCAAGTTTGTACTTGGCACTCATTATGGTCTACTGCATCACATATGTGATGTGAACACTGAGCATAGAAGCAGGATATGGCCCCAAAATAAATGAAAGCAACAAAACAGAAATATGAAAAGAACTAAGAGAAATCTCTGTTGTTGAGTTTCTAGGAGTTAACAACCATATTGGCCTGAAATAAAAATAAAACCTGTATTTATATAAGACATATCCAAAACTTTTGTGCTGCTATTCATCATTACCTTATGTTTTTTTTGGTTTCTGGGCCACACCCGGCAGTGCTCAGGGGTTACTCCTGGCTGTCTGCTCAGAAATAGCTCCTGGCAGGCACAGGGGACGATATGGGACACTAGGATTCGAACCAACCGCCTTTGGTCCTGGATCGCCTACTTGCAAGGCAAACGCCGCTGTGCAATCTCTCCGGGCCCATTACCTTATTTCATCCTTGTGACATTGCTGGGCCCTGATTTAGCTATTTTCATCTAAAGTATCCAAAGACTTATTAAAAATACTTAAAAGTATTAAAGTTTTGTTAAATCCACATGGCTAAAATATAGTCATCAAGACTGGTATTTCTCTGCTTTTTGGTCATACTTTGCTACGCATGCTTTTTGGCACCTATGGTCAGTAAGACAATGAATTGCTTCATTGATTTTACACTACATCGGTTCTTTCGGTTAAATTTGGGGGAATTTGAAATTGGTAATTATAGTAATTATAGAAACAAGAGGTTGTAAATAAGCCACTCAGGTTTACATATAATTATACCTGTGCCTGGAGAGATAGCACAGAGGAAGGGCACTTGCCTTGCACTTGGTTCAAATCCCACCATCCCATATGATCCCTCAAGCCTGCCAGGAGAGATTTTCTGAACACAGAGCCAGGAGTAATTCCTGAGCGCTGCCAGGTGTGACCCCAAAACCCAATAAATAAATAAATAAATAAATAAATAAATAAATAAATAAATAAATAAATATGCACTACTTAAATAAAATAGATGAAGATTAGGAACTTGGGAAATAGTTTAGAGGGTGGAGCATATACCTGCCAAGCAAGACCTCCTCAGTTTAATCCCAGCACTGCATAGTCGTCATCTGATGGCTATCATACCACTCACCTCATCACTAAATCATCAGGAATGCATAGCCAGACAAAGCTTTTCTAAGGAGCAACTTCTCCCTGCATGCATACAAAAGAATACTTAAAGTGTATGTCACTTAGAATGAGATTGTTTCTGTATCTATGATTATATTGTATAAAGTGATTTTTTTAATGGATGCATTCAAACCAGTAGTATAAACATTTCTAAAATGTAGGAAGTAAAAATAGTTATTTCTAACATGTGCTTTTGGAATTAAAAAAATTTTGTTTTGTTTTGTTTTTTTGGATTTTGATCTCAGGAGTTAGTCCTGGCTATGCTCTCAGAAATCGCTCCTGGAGTTGGGGACCGTACAGAATGCTGGGGATCTAACCAAGGTCTGTCCAGGGTCAGCCTCATGAAAGGCAAATACCTTACCTCTGCACTATCTCTTTGGCCCTGGAATTTAATTTTTTTATTTCCTTAAATATATTAAAAGGATAAAAACAAAAGAATTTCATTGTATGTGAAAAAATTGGGGCTCAGATACGCGAGGTTTCTTCCTGGATATGACACAGTCCACAACTTCAGAATTGGAAATGTAATTATCTTATCTAGCAATCTTGTTCTCATATGATTTCCAAATCAAGAAAGTTTGGGTAAGAGTGTTTAAAATGGCATTTTAAAATTCTACTCACCACTAAAATTACTCAAAGTCCTTTAAAATTATATCTCACAACCAAAATAGTAATGTATAGGGATAGAGTAGATTTGGTAGTGAAGAAAATTCCTTTATATTTTCTTTTAAACGTTTTGTAAATTTCAGGGCTGTGTTCTTCCTCTACCCTTCCATGCTATAATCTACTTAAGGACAGAAATCTTATAATCTACTTCTTCTACAACTCTTTATACAGAATCATCTTCTTTAATTTCTTTAATATATTTCCTCAAAGCAGACAAGTTGTAAATCACCTTTGTTGTGAATGTTTTTTTTCCTCTTTCTTTTTAAATTTAAAATTTAAAAAAATACTTGGTTCAAAAATAATAGGAATAGGAGTAAAATTAACATTCGCTGAGTGACAGCTTCAGGTCATAACAGAATATCAAAAATTAGGTGAAAGGAATTTATTGTATCACATTTCTGGAAGCTAGAAATATGGAATCAGAGCTTCTTCCTTGAGGGCTATTAGAAAAAAATAACATATTTTATGCCGCTTGCCTAGATTATTTTGATTTACTGACAATTTTCATCATCTTGGTTTATAGAAGTAATACAGATTTTTGGCTTCACCTTTTTTCTGTAATTTTTATAGATATATGCCAATGTCCAAGTCTCCTTTTCAAATATAAGGATGCCAGTTAGAGGCTGTATTTGCCTTGCCTTTTCTTTTCTGTATTATATAATGGTTATCTTATTATGGAATTGCTAACAATAGAGATGACTTTCCCAGACTTAGTTAATTAGTTCCTAGAGCTAATAAATTACCTACCTACTAATACATTTTTAATATGCAAACTATGCATTCTAGCAACATATTCTAAACTACCACCTCTGCATGATTTTTGCCCCCTAAAATGAAGTGTCCCCATTTCCTACTAATACCAAGGCTGAGGCTACTAGACAAACCCCCTGTATAACTGAACCCAACTCGCTAATAATTTTCCTCAAACCTGGCTAGCATTTCCCTGTTTTGTTTATTCATATTTTTTGTTGTTGTTTTATTTTGGGGGGGTACACCCAGTGATGCTCAGGGGTTAATCTTGGCTATGCCCTCAGAAATCGCTCCTGACTTGGGGGACCATATGGATCGCCAGAGGATGGAACGGGGTCCTTTCTAGGTTAACCCATGCAAGGTAAATGCCCTATCTCTTGTGCCACCGTCTCGGCCACACATTTATCTTCAAATAATAATTTATTTAAGGACAGTGGTTACAAAAATGTACAGTTGGGTTTCAGTCATTGACTATACACCACCCTTCACCAGAGTAACTTTGCTGCCACCATTTATTTTCATTGACTGAATTTTATAACATTGATACATAAGGAGATTATTGAGGAAGTATTTTCATTTGTTACTTGAGATAAACAAATTTATGGTTAATTTCAATCAGATTTAAAGCATTGCTTCTTTTGGGGGGTACATCCAACATTGTGCATATCTTACCCCTCGTTCTGTGATTCTGTGCTCAGAGATCACTCTTAATGGAGTGTGGGGGACAATATGGGGTTTAGGTGAGTAAGACAAATTCCTTATACTCTGTATTCTCTCTGTAACCAATTTCTTGGAGAATTATTCAGGCATGATATTATTCCTCCCACCCCAAAAATAATCAATTAACTTTCCAAATTTGTACTGCATGTTAATCCATTCTAACAGTTATGTTGAAGCAAAACCAAAATATTTTTCTCTACATGTTTTTGTTATGTTATCACATGTGGGTCAATGTTCAATATTTTCTTTTACATGAATCTATTAACTCTTAAAGTTCCATGGAGAATATTACATGACTTCAAAGATATAACTTAGGTGCCACAACCATCATGGAATATCCCATTTACCTTTCATGACTTAAAATAAAATAAAATTCTTATTTGGAATTTTATAGTAATTTGTTAAAAAATTGTAGACCTAACAAGACATCTGTTAAGATCTGATATATAAATTATAGGCAGAATTAACGGTTTGTAAAACCACAAAATGTTCAAAATTTGTGAAACATAAATAATATATTTAAATAAAAAAGTATCCTAACCACAAGGCAAAGAATTATTACAATCATCTAGTTCATAGCATGTGACAAGGACCTAAAAGCTATACAGGCAGCAACTACTTAATATTTCCCAAGAAGCTATCTGACCCCATGTTTGATAGGCCAGATTTTAAAAATTAAACATTTTGTCTCAATGTATTGCTAAAGATCTTTTTTAAAAAGTAAATTTTGCTTAAGAAATTGTTTCTCTATGACTCTAAGGTAAGAAAAAAAATATATATAGGACTAAAGCAAGTTTCTTATGATTTTAGTGAGTGTTTATTTTTCTGAACTTTCTCACCTCTGCATTTCTAAGATCGCAATGAGCACCAGAACTTATTCTATAGAAATTTGTCTTCAGATAATTTTGAATACATAGAAACAAAATGACAATACATCTTTAGGGATTTATATGACTTAAAGGACTGTATCTCCCTTGAGGTATTTATTGCTTTCTACCTTGCATTTGTGGTGCATGATAAATTTGCCTCACTAACAGAAAACACTGGTTCCAACACTTATTTGTCAAACCTGATACCTATAGAATATATTCAGTGCTTTACAATGATAAACAAAATAATATTGTTAAGCAAAGGACCTCTAAGTTTATGATAGTCACATACTATTTTACATTCCCCAAGAATCAAGTTATATGAAACTAGTTACCCTATGTTTTAAATCAACAAAAACACACTAAAATTGTGCAAAGATTACTTCTCTACTGACAATAAGTTAAGGATGAATTTTACATTTTAAAGACTAGTAAAGGCAAAGATGAGTTTTTGTTTGTTTGTTTTTGTTTTTGGGTCAACCTGGCAGTGCTCAAGGTTGCTCCTGGCTCCACACTCAGAAATTGCTCCTGGCAGGCTCAGGGGACCATATGGGTTGCATCCTTCTATATGCAAGGCAAACTCCCTAACTCCATGCTATCTCTCTGTTCCCCAAAGATGAGTTTTTAAATAGAGAAAAGAATGTGCAGCAATTACATGTCATCCATAAATATTTACCACCTAATCTTTCACAGAAAACATTTGTCAACAGTGGTTTATTAGCAAGGATAACCATAACATTATTATAAATTGTGAATTATATTAATGAGCAATTAAATTTTGTAGTTCTCTCTAATCCTTGATAAATGTATATTCTGTATTGAAGGAATTTTCACACATGTTTTCACAGATTAATTGGACTTTATACTAGAAGGCTAAAAGTATATATCCATTAGCATCCTAGAATCTATACTGAAATAAATACACCTTAATAATCATGTGTAAACAATCTCTTATTTGATTCTAAATTAACTCATTTAATATTCTTTCCACCTTAGTTAATTTGCATGTGCATCTTAGTGTAGAATACCACATTTAAGTATTAATTAGTGATTTATTTTTAAAGGATATTTAAAAGAACAAGTGGATTGCTTTAATTTAAAAGTTCTGTGATATAATCTATACTAAGAGATTTGCCTGTCTCTCAATTCTAAGTACAAAAAAGTAAAGCAGTTTTTATTTCTTAAGCTAAAACGAGCTCTTATTTACCATTATATTTTCTTGACCTGAATCATCTTTGTATTGACATTAGAAATGGCCTTTTCAACATACTTTTAATAGTCACTTGACAAAAACATATTTAAAATGATTTTTTTTAATGGCAGGGGAATAAGTCTGACATTTTGTAGATATATTAGTTCCAAGAAAAGAGACTCTCTTAAGTGCAACATTAGCAATGTGCTTCCAAAAGGTCAACAATTTGTTACCTCATAACAGGTAAATCAAAGGCACTTGATCTAAGCTAATCAGTTTTTAATCTCCCAACTTTCTTGATTTAGAAATCATTTCAGAAAGATGTAGGCACATGCGAATATGGCAATATGACATGAAGAGATAAAGGCAGTGTTGATGCCTTGCTATTTTTCTCTCTTGTGAAACATAGAGTAATAGATGAGTAGAGCATAAACTGAGCTGTTGTGAGTAGGTGGGATTGTAGAGGAGTGGATAGTACATTTCCGACTAGTCATCTTGCCTTTCTCTATTTCTTTCACTTGGAAAAACTGAGAAAAATAGCTGCCAAATATTTTATATTTACAATAGAAAACAGATTTGTGGGAAAGAAACTAGATATGGGGAAGCAACAAAAATACTACTTCTCTATTATCACAGCATTTTAGGGAATTGCCATCTGCGAATCTAAAATTACTTTATTTCCAAAGCATATTTTTAGGATAAAGAAAGCTGAAGAATTTCATAAGGAGTGTGTGACTTAAGCATCTGTTTTCTGAGTCATGGATCATTTAGTTGAACTGAAAATAGACTAGACTTAGAAATGAAAAGAGATAAGACCAAATTTACTGAATGTTTTTAGAGTACTCTTTACAGGCGATAGTACATGAAATTCAGCTGTCTCGGTAATACTGCATCTAATAAACAGAAAGCACTGCCCTGGAATCTTTCCAACTTAAATATATTTTGTTTTGCACTTTATTCCCTCTAATTGCTGTATCACTGTCATCTTTCTTTTTTCCTGCTCTCTCCCTTTTCTTGACTTCCCAGATGTTTCTTTCTGCTTTTAAACACTCTCTTTTCTACTTTACATATTTGTTATCTTGGGAGTCACTCACTTATAGGGAGAACACACACAGTTGCTCTTATTCTCGATGGCCCAAATTTTTGGTTCTGAATCTATGTTCCAATGACACTAATTTAAGAAAATTATATTGTTCTAATTGGGCCAGTTAACCATAAAACTAACCAATTGCAATCTCTAAACAAGGTTACAATTAACCATTGCCTATGCAGAAAGTTCCCCAAAACTGTTTATTTGAGCATGGAATTCTTGAGTAAAAGAAGTAGTTATGAATTTTCTATAATCAAGACATTTACTTGGTTTTATAACAATTATAAAGATTATTAAAGGGCAGGAATAATAGTGCAACAGGTATGGTATTTTCCTTTTTTTTCTTTTTTTTTCTATTTTTTATTTTTTTAATATATTTTACTTAAATACCTTGATTACATACATAATTGTGGGTTTCAGTCATGTAAAGAACACCACCCATACCAGTGCAATGTTCCCATCACCATTGTCCCAAATCTCCCTCCTCCCACTCACCCCCCGCCTGTACTCTAGACAGGCTCTCCACCTCCCTCATACATTCTCATTATTAGGACAGTTCAAAATGTAGTTATTTCTCTAACTAAACTCATCACTCTTTGTGGTGAGCTTTATTAGGTGAGCTGGAACATCCAACTCTTTTCTCTTTTGTGTCTGAAAATTATTATTATTGCAAGAATGTCTTTCATTTTTCTTAAAACCCATAGATGAGTGATACCATTCTGCGTTTTTCTCTCTCTCTGACTTATTTCACTCAGCATGATAGATTCCATGCACATCCATGTGTAGGAAAATAGAGAAAAACTAAAGGCCTTTCCTCTAAATTCTGATACAGAATAAGCTGTCCTCTCTCACCACTCCTCTTCAGCATAGTACTGAAAGTGCTTGCTATAGCGATTAAGCAAGAAAAAGATATCAAGGGAATCCAGATAGGAAAGGAAGAAGTCAAGATCTTACTGTTTGAAGACAACATGATACTCTACTTAGAAAACCCTAAAGACTCTACCAAAAAGCTTCTAGAACTAATAGACTCATATAGCAAGGTGGCAGGCTACAAAATCAACACACAGAAATCAATGGCCTTTTTATACACCAATAATGATGGGGAAGAGAAGGAAGTAAAGAAGGCGATCCCATTCACATTAGTGCCACACAAACTCAAATATCTTGGAGTCAACTTGACCAAAGATGTGAAGGACCTATACAAAGAAAACTATAAAGTCCTGCTCCAAGAAATAAGAGAGGACACATGGAAATAGAAACACATAAAATGCTCATGGATTGGCAAGATTAACATCATTAAAATGGCAATACTCCCCAAAGCATTGTACAGATTTAATGCAATCCCTCTAAAGATACCTATGACATTCTTCAAAGAAGTGGATCAAACACTTATGCAGTTCATCTGGAACAATAAACACTCTTGAATAGCTAAAGCACTCCTAGGGAAAAGGAGTATGGAAGGTATTACTCCCCCCAACTTTAAATTGTAGTACAAAGCAATAGTTATTAAAACAGCATGGTATTGAAACAAAGACAGACCCTCAGATCAGTGGAATAGGCTTGAGTTCTCAGACAATGCTCCCCAGACATACAATCACCTAATCTTTGACAAAGGAGCTAGAAATCCTAACTGGAGCAGGGAAAGCCTCTTCAACAAGTGCTAACAGAACTGGTTAGCGACATGCAAAAAAGTGAACATAGACCCCCAGTTAACATCATGTACGAAGGTAAAATCCAGATGGATTAAAGATCTTGATATCAGGGACCTGGGAGATAGCATGGAGGTAAGGCGTTTGCCTTTCATGCAAAAGGTCATCGGTTCGAATCCCAGTGCCCCATATGGTCCCCCATGCCTGCCAGGAGCAATTTCTGAGCATGGAGCCAGGAGTAACCCCTGAGTACTGCCGGGTGTGACCCCCCAAAAAAAAACCCACAAAAAAAAAGACCTTGATATCAGACCTGATACCATAAGGTACATAGAACAACATGTAGGTAAAACACTCCATGACATTGAGACTAAAGGCATCTTCAAGGAGGAAACTGCTCTTTCCAAGCAAGTGGAAGCAGAGACCAACAGATGGGAATACATTAAACTGAGAAGCTTCTGTATCTCAAAAAAAATAGTGCCCAGGGTACAATGGTCACCCACTGAGTGGGGAAAACTATTGACCCAACACTCATCAGATAAGGGGCTAATATCCAAAATATACAGAGCACTGACAGAACTTTATTAGATAAAAAACATCTAATCCCATCAAAAAATGGGGAGAAGAAATGAACAGACACTTTGATAAAAAATAAATACAAATGGCCAAAGGCACAAGAAAAAGTGCTACTTGTCACTGATCATCAGGGAGATGCAAATCAAAACAACTATGAGATACCATCTCACACCACAGAGATTGGTGCACATCACAAAGAATGAGAATAATCAGTGCTGGTGGGGATGTGGAGAGAAAGGAACTTTTATCTACTGCTGGTGGGAATGCCGTCTAGTTCAACCCCTATGGATAGCGATATGGAGATTCCTCCAAAAACTGGAAATTGAGCTCCCATTCGACCCAGCTATTCCACTCCTAGGGATATACCCTAGGCACACAAGAATACAGTACAAAAATTCCTACCTCACACCTATATTTATTGCAGCACTATTCACAATATCCAGACTCTGGAAGAAACAAGATGCCCTTCAACAGATGAACGGCTAAAGAAACTGTTGTACATATATACAATGGAATATTATGCAGCCGTCAGGAGAGATGAAGTCATGAAATCTTCCTATACATGGATGTACATGGAGTCCATCATGCTGAGTGAAATTAGTCAGAGGGGGAGAGAGAGACGCAGAATAGTCTCACTCATCTATGGGTTTTAAGAAAAATAATAGTCTTCTTTGCAACAATCCTCAGAGACAATGAGAGGGGGGCTGGAACTTCCAGCTCACTTCATGAAGCTCACCACAAAGAGTGGTGAGGGCAGTTATAGCAATAAATACACTGAGAACTATCATAATCATGTGATTGAATGAGGGACCTGGAAAGCCTGTCTAGAGTACAGGTGGGGGTGGGATGAAATGGAGGGAGATTTGGGACAATGGTGATGGGAATGTTGCACTGGTGAAGGGGGGTGTTTTTTACATGGCTGAAATCTAATCAAAACCATATCTGTAATCATGATGTGTAAGTAAATAAAAAATAGAAAAAATGCTCCACATCACTAATTATCAGGGAGATGCAAATCAAAACAACTATGAGGTACCACCTCACACCACAGATAATGGCACATATCACAAAGAACAAGAACAAACAGTGTTGTCGGGGATGTGGAGAGAAAGGAACTCTTATCCACTGCTGGTGGGAATGCCCTATAGTTCAACCTTTATGGAAAGCGATATGGAGATTCCTCCAGAAAATGGAAATTGAGCTCCCATACGATCCAGCTATACCACTCCTAGGAATATACCCTAGGAACACAAAAATACAATACAAAAACCCCTTCCTTACACCTATATTATTGCAGCACTATTTACCATAGCAAAATTCTGGAAACAATCTAGATACCCTTCAACAGGTGAATGGCTAAAGAAACTGTGGTACATATACACAATGGAATATTATGCAGCTGTCAGAA
>PVKC010031464.1:0-14530 GCA_004027635.1 Crocidura indochinensis | reverse complement strand
GCATGGGAGACCATATGGTTTGCCAGGGATCAAACCTAGATAAACATCATGCAAGGCAAACACTTTACCTTTTGTAACAAAAACCAAGATAGGATTTTTTTCCCCTGATTTTAAGATTTGTTGTAAATTTTCATGTTGTATCACTGCATTCTAAAAAAAATTAATAAAAATAACCAAGCATATGATTATGATTTTCGTAGGATCCACAATGTGTATTTTAATATTTAAGTAAATGGGGAAGATCTAATCAGTAAGACCTCCAAAAGTTACATTGATTTATCTATATTCCCATAGGAAATCTGCCACATTCTAAAACTAAAAACATTATAAACTATCAAATGAAAACATCAGAAAAATTCACCAGTCCCACAAAGGTAAGAAAATGCATTTTCCATGCAATGGGTCTAATAACCTAGCCCTGATAATAGCATATTTGTACTCTCCCAAAAAATTAATAACCTTTTATTTAGCTTCTCTCCTCCTGATCTTTCTTTTTTATCATAAACAGATATCGTAGTTGTATAAACAGATTATAGTTGTATGACTGGTAATGACTAAAGTAATCTTGTATTTCTGATATCTTAACTCTGACATCAAGATGTACTAAAAATATATTAGCTAAAGTCTGAAAAGCATTTTATGTAAGATCAACTTAAGTTTCAGTGAGACATGTTCAAAACAAATAGAATGAAGATAACAACATTTTGTTGTTTTATGTACTGGAACACATAAATTCTGATAACCTGAAGAAAAATCTTTGCATTTCCTGTCTATCAGAAACACAGCAGATACAGAAGCATCATTTTCTTCCTTGGTTTTCTTAGGCTGACGCTGGAGAAACCATATCTCATGCCAGAGAGACAACCAACATGAAAACACAAACGGCTGCATCATATTTTAGAGTAAGATATTAAATTAAGACATATTGTGTTTAAGGATGTCATTTGTTCTAAAGGAGACTTACAGATCAAAAACTAACAACAAATATCAGAATACTGTTATTACTGTAAAAGAAAAATTGTATAGGAGTTGGAGTAATAATACAGTGGGTAGGATGTTTGCTTTGCAAGCAGCCAACCTGTCTCAATCCCTTCACCCTGGAAGTAACTTCCAGGCCAGGATTATAACCATAGCATCACCAGGTGTGCCCCCCCAAAAGAGAAAAATTATATCATTCTATTTACTTTTTATACTAACTTGTTATAACCTGTTTACAAGTCATAATAAATCTATTATTTTTTAAACTTGTAGTTTTTGGGGTTTTTTTGGGGGGGTGGGTTTTTTGGGTTTTTTTTGTTTTTTGGTTTTTGGTTTTTTTTTTGGTTTTTGGGTCACACCCGCAGGGGTTACTCCTGGCTCCACGCTCAGAAATCACTCCTGGCAGGCTCAGGGGACCATATGGGAAGCCAGGATTCCAACCAATGACCTTCTGCATGAAAGGCAAACGCCTTACCTCCATGCTATCTCTCCGGCCCCAAACTTGTAGTTTTACTTTGATATTTTTACCTATAAAAAAAACATTGTACACTAAATCACTAGTAACTCTTACACTAGTAAATCGTTACACTAGTAAATCTTTTTTTGTTTGTTTGGTTTTGGTTTTTGGGACACACCCGGCTGTGCTCACACCCCTGGTTCTGTGCTCAAATATCGTTCCCGGCAGGCTTTGGGAGACCATATGGGATACCAGGAATCAAACCAGGTCATGTCCACATGCAAGGCAAACGCTCTATCGCAGTGCTATCACTCTGCCTATACTTGTAAATCTTTATTTTAAATAATATCTTCACTTAAGCACCATGATTACAAACATGTTCGTAGTTGAGTTTTTAGTCATAAAAAAGTACGCGCCTTTCACCAGTGCAACCTTCCCACCACCAATAAGTTCATACCTTGATTAAGATTTGTCCGGGGGTGTGGGGAGATTTGTCCATTGAATCAAAATTTCCACTGGAATAATAGCTAAAGGGATTTCTCACTTGGTGCTAAACTAACTATGAATTGTCCTTCCCAGGACATTAAGGAAACACTAATATGCCCAGGAAATGGGTCATTGTGTTCTTGATGTGGATTAAGGTGATATTCTTTCCTGGGATAATGTGGGAGAAAGGAAAGAAGTTCTGCTATGAAGAACTCTAGATACCCTGGCCCAGTCCCAGTTTTTACTTATCCTTTCTGATAAAAGATAATAATAACCGGGGGGCTGGAGAGATAGCATGGAGATAGGGTGTTTGCCTTGCATGCAGAGGGAAGGTGGTTTGAATCCCGGCATCCCATATGGTCCCCCCAAGCTTTCCAGGAACGATTTCTGAGCCTGGAACCAGGAGCAGCCCTGAGCGCTGCCAGGTGTGATACAATAAACAGGTAGTAGTAGTAGTAGTAGTAGTAGTAGTAGTAGTAGTAGTAGTAGTAGTAGTAATAACAATAATAATAATAAACAGGGCAGGAGTAGTAGTACTGCATGCCTTGCATGTGGCTGACCCAAGATGGAGGGGGTTTGATCCTCAGCATCCCATATGATCCCCTGAGCCAGGCGCAATTTCTGAGTGCAGAGCCAGGAATAACCCCAGACATGGCCCAGAAGAATTTTTTTAAAATAAATAAATAATAAATGATAAAAAATAATAACCAGCAAATGAAAATGAAAAACAAAGGTCACCTAAAGCTTAGAAATGTTTAGTAGTATAATTTAATGTGTGGTAAGGGGAAGAAATTATGTACTGGACACTAAATTTATTCTAAGTGTTCAGTAACTAAATTGATTGTTGTATAGTCCTAAAAAACTTTTTAAAATGAATGGGTATCTTCTATGAGTATTTTTGTTTTGTTTTGTTTTGTTTTGCAAGCCCACTCCTGGTGGTAATCAGAGCAGGTGTTCCTGGCTCTGCACTTAAGATATTCCTGATAAGTTTGGGGGACCAGCCCGAGATTGAACCCAGGTTGGCTCTGTGCAAAGCTAATGCCTTCCCCCACTATACCATCACTCAGGCCTCTGCATGTACTTTATAAATCCTAAATGCACAGTAGACAGTGTGTGCTTCATCATCTTGAGTAGCACCTGGATACTGATGCATTCACCTTACATCAGGGCATCAGCCTAGCTGAATCTTTGAGAGTATTTATAGCCAGATATTTTCTGCTTGGGAGTAAATTATGCAAGACCATTATCATAACACTGTGGTAGACATCAAGCAGTATGTGTAGGTTTCAGTTATTAGTTCATAGAATTGTTTACTCCTCAGGCTGGAGTAAAACATGGTAAAAAAAAAAATCCAGTATGTGTGATACCATCTTTAAGTTATTTTTCATTTTGCAAAGGGGCCTGAATCTAGTGTAACACTCTGTCTTGGTCTCCAAGAAATCTTCCACTGCAGTAAGCTCTCACACAGAATGCTAACCAGCATAAGGATTACCTTCATATCTCTGTGTCTTCATATCTTCGTGTGTCTGGCAGATGTTTGCATGACTAAAGGAATGATGATTCACAGAGAAATGTAATGAAAGGAGTTCCACACTGGCAGACGCAGCTATACTGAAGATCCCATCTGAGCCATATAACACAGTGCTTTGTCAGTTCCCAAATTCTAGGATCTGATTTGCAAAAACTTGTGACTACCAGGCTTTTTTGTTTTCCAACCCTAAAAGGGATCTAGCCATAAACAGTTATGTCCTTCAATTATTTTTTTACCTTGCTAAGAACCACTAAATTAAAATCCTGGTCTTCAACAAATGAGTCCTCTGGGGTTGCAAATAGTCACCGCTTGTCATTCAGTAATTGGTGGCTTACCACAGAACACATCTTAATTTATATGTGACTTTTAAAATGATAAAATAGGGACCAGAGAGATAGCATGGAGGTCGGGTGTTTGCCTTGCATGCAGAAGGACGGTGGTTCGAATCTTGGCATATGGTCCCCGGAGCCTGCCAGGAGCTATTTTTGAGCATAGAGCCAGGAGTAACCCCTGAGCACTGCTGGGTTTGACCCAAAAACCAAAAAAAAAAAAATCACATAAAATGATAAAATAAAGAAAATAAACTACAATAGACTAGAGTATGGGAGATTCATTTATTTTTATGGCTACATAAGCTAGGAGATGAATATAATAGGGATTAAAGTGGTTGCATTCATAATTTCTATAAAGATAGAAGTAGAGAGCTTAATGATAAAAACAGAAAACCAGATTTTATCTAAATATTGGATTTTTCAAATAACCCTGAGTGGATATAATTATAAACCTATAAATATAATTTATCTATTAATTAAAGTTACTCTAAAAATTTGCAGGCAACTTTTTTATACTGAGTTCCTAATTATTACTTTTGCATTTTAGCAATGACTCTGTTTTGAGTAGATTATAAATAAAATCCACATCAATAGAGCATTCACCCCACTTAAGTAATAAGTGTTAAAAATATATTCTTACAAGGGAATATATTGCTACGAGGTGATAGCACAGCGATAGGGCATTTGCTTTGGATGTGGCTGACCCTGGATGAACCTTGATTCGATCTCGTTGTCCCATATGGTCCACCGGGCAAGGAACAATTTCTGAGCGCATAGCCAGGACTAGCCCCTTAGTGTCACTGGGTTTGGCCCAACCTCCCCCCACCAAATAAAATGAAACAAGTTTATTCTTACAATGGAAAAAACCTACAAATGCGTACATTTTAGCATGTTACTACACAGGGAAAAACTTATTATTCTTAACTTTTCTAGTATTCCTTGATGGATTTGCTATCTAAAATGGTGGTGGGCCAACCTCATTTTGTCCGTTGTATCAAGCCAAACAATGATCGTCAGGCAAGAAAATATGACAAAGAGAAAGTTCTGCTTCAACTTCGCTACACAGGAATTTTAGAAACAGCAAGAATTCGAAGGCTGGGATACTCACATCGTATACTTTTTGCAAACTTTATAAAACGGTATGTGGGGGGGTTTTAAGTATACTTCCTGTTTACAGCCCATATAAAAATTCTAAAAAAAATTTAATTCTAAGTCCAAGAGCACTACCAGGGGAAAAAGAAAAAGAAAAAAGAAAATGTTTGGAGAAATCATTCAAAGGGTTGGAGGTCATATGTTGCATGTCTGAAGCCCAGGTTCAAACCTTACACCTGTGATCCCTTGAGCAATGATCTGTGAGTAGCCTCCTGCATGACAGGGTCTGTATTAAAAAATAAATAATGGGACCCGGGAGATAGCATGGAGGTAAGGTGTTTGCCTTTCATGCAAAAGGTCATCGGTTCGAATCCCGGTGCCCCATATGGTCCCCCGTGCCTGCCAGGAGCAATTTCTGAGCATGGAGCCAGGAGTAACCCCTGAGCACTGCCGGGTGTGACCCAAAAACCAAAAATAAATAAATAAATAAATAAATAAATAATGTTATTAAAATTTTTTTAATTTTGGTACTTTTTTTTTTGGTTTTTGGGCCACACCCGGTGACGCTCAGGGGTTACTCCTGGCTATGTGCTCAGAAGTCGCTCCTGGCTTGGGAGACCATATGGGAAACCAGGGGATCGAACTGCAGTCCGTCCTAGGCTAGCGCAGGCAAGGCAGGCACCTTACCTCCAGCGCCACCACTCGGCCCCTAAATTTGGTACATTTTAAGTGTACCAAAATAATAATAAATGAATAAGTTTCCTTACTTATATAAGGAACAAACTATGCTAATTACTATGAAAGATATAAAATATTTTTCGTGTTATTTTTGGGAGGGCTACATCTGGCAGGTAATTACATATCATACATGCAAGATAAGTAACTTATCTGCTGTACTACTTATTTGATCCCTCCAAGAAACTGAGTCTTAAAGCTAATTTGATCACCAAGAATTCATAATTCAGTTACTTTATTGAAACATCAGACAAAATGAATAAGCAGTACAAGGTGGTATATAATAAAACAGAAAAAACGAAACACATAGTAAGTGAGTTTCAAGAAAAGAAATTATATCCATTAGGGCTGATGAGAAATTATATCCATAAGGAGCTCAAAACTGGGATCTCATGGTGAGTGTGACTTATGAAAATGACAGGAAAGGGCTTTAGCAATGTACAAACATTTCAGTATGCCAAAAAGTATCGGGTCTTGGATTGATCAAGCTGGAATCATTGACGCAACATAATATAATATATGAAACCATAGAAAAACATTTGCATTAAAACTATGAAGAAAGACCATTGCATGCCAAACTAAACATGATTTTAAAATTACCCATGGCTGTATAATATGAATTGTTAGGAAAGTTTAGCCTGTTTGTTGATGGTGAAGGTTGAATATTTGAAAATAGTTCCTCTAGATAGTCAGAGTAGGATCATATTCTTAAGTATATTTCCAAATCCTATACTATTATTACTGAGTAGTAGAGATTATTACATATTAATGATAAAGGGGGGAATTAAGTATATAGAAAACATGAGAAAAGTTGCTTGGAATAAAGGAAGTTCCAAAAATATAAGGATAAACTTATTCTCTACCACTAATTTGAAAGCTGTCATCCAAATTAGTGGGACCATAGGAAGGCTGAACAATTGACAAAGACCCTGCGGAGGTGTAAATAGAACTAAGCAACCTTCCTCTGACCTGCTTCCCCCTTGGACTAAGCCTCCTTATACTAGTGCAAAATTCATCTGACCTTTTGTCAGTTCTACTGTAGATGCACTCTTCTATTTTGTAACACACACAAAAAAAAATCTTAAAGGACAATATACAATATGAACTTGCCTTATCCTATCCACTGCCTTACCAGTTACTTTAAATTAAATGAGTCTCTAAGGAACCACTCACATTAGCACTATTTTTCTACTAGTAACCATGGCTCAGATACTTAAACTTGAATACCACCAGAATTCATGGAAGCCATCAGTATAATGAACTATATAAAACCTCATGCCTTGAAGTTGGAAAACTCAGATTTAAACCCCAGTTGTGCTACTTAGTAAATATGTGGCCTTATTATTAAAGATACCTGAGTTCCATAAGCTTTAAGCTTCATCCTTCTCATCTGTGAATCAGCATAATTATGGTATCTACATTGAAAGAGGTTATGAGCAGCAAATGAAATTATATCTATGAAGTTCATTGATAGAACCAAATGTCATCAACAGATACCAATAGAACCAAATGTCATCAACAGATACCAATATACTTACGTTCAACAATATGTTTGCCTCAAACCAAACTCCCAAAATTATTACCTACAATCAGGGAACAAATAAGGAGTGGGTCAACAAGGGGATGAACACAGAGACACAGAGGCATGAGTCAACATGGACTGTTGACATAAGTTAAAAGTACTTTTCAAGCTGGATCTCAGGCTACCTCTGAACAACAGAGTGAGGCTTCAAAGGAAAGCAAGTGTAGAGAGCAGGCAAGAGCTTTCATAAGAATAATCAGATGTGGCAACTGACTTTAAATGACTGCTTTGGGGTACATGTGACCTTTCCATTTCTTATTATTTCTTTTTTTGTTTGTTTGTTTTGGTTTTTGGGTCACACCTAGCAGCGCTCAGGGGTTACTCCTGGCTCTACACTTAGAAATCTCCTCCAACAGGCTCCGGGGACCATATGGGATGCCAGGATTCGAACCAATGTCCTTCTGCATGCCAGGCAAATGCCTTACCGCTGTGCTATCTCTCGGCCCCTCTATTTCTTATTATTTCTATACTTCCCTACTTGCATGCATATACATTAGCTGCCCAACCTCTGTCAGCACTCTGGTTTGGCCACCTGAACAAAGTCAGAAAATGACATGGTCAGATTTTCATTTTATGGAAAGAATTATATAGCAGTGAAAATTGTTGAGAGAGAGGAGAGAGGAGAGAAGGTAGTGAAGATGGACCTAACATGAAGACTAGATGACAGAAAATGGTTTAAGCTTGTGTCTTTAAAAATGAGGGGGGCTGGGAGAAAGGGATTCTAGAGAGATTTGTTTTTAACTTATTGGGGAAGAATCTAGTATGGCACATGGGTTTCTGCTTTCTGTGTCTTTTAAAGAATGATACCATTTACAGAGATAAGAACTAGCAGAGGAAAGAATGATCAATTCTGATGCGTTTGAAATGTCTGTGGGTATATAAAACAGCAGTCAGTACTGTGCTTAGCATTTATGTAAACAGGGCTTAGATACAGATTTAAGAATCATCACAGACAGGGAGCCTTACATTTAGATGAGATACCTGTGGAGAGAACTGAGGGAGAAAATGGAATATTGCAGCCAGTCTAAATGCAGAGCATGTCATGGTAACTGAAAGAGAAAATCAGGGAACAGGGAAACACCTTGGAAACACTTTGAGGAGAGATCAGACCATTTGGCCAGCAGTAAGAAATGGTGCCAAAAAAACCCAAATGTGCTACCTAAAATATTACTGTGAAAGATTTGTAATCTAATTTGGTCACAATGAAAATGATTTAAAAATAAATATCTATACTACTTTAAAAAAAGATAAAAACAAGTGTGGCAGAAAGAGAAAGAGCCTTTGGGTTTCAAATTTTTAGTCACATAGAATATCAAATGTGGTTAAAGATTGTATACCTGTGTGATTAAATAAGATAGTAGGAACTGAAAGAAGACAGGAAATAGGGAAAGGGAGATTGATGCTGTGAATAAATTTTTTGTGTGTAACTATAGAGCAAATGAGAGATCTAGGACCATTTCAGCTGAGAACAAATGAGGTGGGAGGATGTTCTGTGGCTACATGGAAAGGTTCAGAAGAAAGAACTGGGATTGAAAAATTCAGAAGAGAAGGGAGAATATACTGAGAGAATGACTCTTCCTTCAAAGTATATGTGCAAAATTAGGAATGATCGGTAGTGAGTCAAGAGGTTTGTAATTGGAGAAGTCAATGGAACTTGGGTCTGGGTTCTCTGGTAAAGTACTAGAGAGGCTTAGCTGTGGAAAACGGCACCAGGAAAAGAGCAGGGGAGACCTGAACTGCAGAGAGAAGCTGTGTGTAGCTATTGCAAGTAAAGTGGCCATGAACTGAGTCTGAATTCTGTACATATTCATGGGCCCAACTGAATCTGATAGCATGTTTATAAAAGAGTACATGGTGATTTTCTCTTACACAGGTTTGACAACAGAGAATAGAAACCAATGATTGGATATTTCAAAATAATCTGTTCCCATGTTGGGATAGAGAGTTGGGTGTGCTCCTGTGGGTGGGGTCATTGTGGTAAACTGAAAGTCCTGGCTGGCTCTAGAAGTCAGGGAATGGTCAATAGATAGTAAGGAGAGTAGGTTCTTGAGTCACAATATGTTCACAGTGAGTTGAGTTCTACAGTAAACAAGCCTGAAGCACAGGGGGAAAAGGAGAAAATGGGGAATAAATCTATCTATGATTTGTTCATTCTAGACTGGTCTATATCTGTATTTGTCAGAGATTAATAGAACCTGATTCATAGATCAATAGAACCTAATGGGACCGAACTGGTGAAACGGAGTATATTATTACTTTTTTCTCAGAGCTAATTTTTGGATAAAGAAATTTATATTCAGCAAAGATCTGAGATGAATCTGAGTGTACAGAGTTAATTAGTAAAAGTAAAACAACTATCTAGACTCTAAAACTCCCAGAAAAACCACACTATGCTAATATCAATCTTGGCCTCTGTCTTCAAATTCAGACTTTATTTGATGCTTTGTTTTCTCTTAAAGGGTTAATCATCTTGCAGTAAGTTAAATAAAAATATGGGGATATTAAAATCCTATAAATCTTCCCTTTTTTATTAGGTTGTTGACCAGTAAAAATTTGTTTTCTTACCTCAAATCTTCCCTATACTCCACTAGACTTTAGAGTCAACCTGAAAAGCAATGGTCTCTTTTGGTTGACACTTGCATTAATCTCCATTTTCTGTAACTACCGTTGAGTCTTTGAGAAAAACTCCAAAGTGAGTTGTATTATAACTCAAAAAAATACTTCTTTAGTCTAATATAAAAATTAGCTCTTAATTGTTTATAAAGGTGGGAAGAAAGAATAGAGATATTCTCCCTATGTCCTAGTCCTATATACATACATATATCTATGTAGATACCTTAAGTTTCCAGAAAAAGGGGCCAGAGAGATAGTACAAGTGGTAGGTCATTTGCATTGCACACAGCCAATCCAGGACAGACTGTGGTTCGAATCCTGGCATACCATATGGTCCCCCGTGCCTGCAGGAGTGATTTCTGAGCACAGAGCCAGAAGTAACCCCTATTCACCTTAAGGTGTGACCTCAAACTAAACAAACAAAAATAAGTTTCCAGAGAAATATTGTGAGTGCTTTTTTTTAATAAGTTCATTTTTTATGAATGATACAGTTTGGAGAGGTGATTTTGGTAGTGAGTGTTGGATAACAAGCTCTATAGTAAAACAAAAATGTACTCATCTGTATTTGTGACAGACTAGAATTCAGGTTATTCCAGAGTTATTCCAAATACATACATGATTCCTTTTGTCATATTTGAGGAGTTTCTCCCTCCCCTGCACATAACTCTTGACTTCCCACCTGCCTGCTTAGACTCATATCTTTGTGAAGCACTAAACAATCTTTCTCCCATTTGAAGTTACCAGGTTCTCTGCTACAAGTGTAATGAAGATCCCCCTCTCAGTGCCAACACCTGTGCTGCCATTTTGGAAAAGGCTGGTCTCAGTAATTGGGCTCTTGGAAAAACAAAAGTAAGATTTCTGCATAATTTTCAAAAAAGAATAGATATGTTGGATTAACTGAAAATTACAACAATAATGATAGGAAAGTACTGTGGCATTTATATTAAAGGCTCTCTAAAGTAAATTGAGAAAAGGAAATCAATGAATATATTGACCACTATTACTATATTTAGTACAATTTATTCATTATATGTTTTTGTATACTGATGCATTAGCTTTGAGAACCTCTGAGGTCTTCGCTTGCTTAATCCTTGTAGAATAAAATAAAAAATGAAGCCAATTATTGATTTGCAAATAAAACAAGAAACTATTTAAAAAAGAATGCATCAAACTTCTCATAAATGCAGAGCATTACAACGTGAAAATAACAAGAGCAATAGGGCAACCATGTTTTAGGGGTACAGTAGATGTATCACTGTGAAGAAAACATAACTTAAGACAAAGAAGTACTCTTGGATGTCAAAAAATTAACCATTTTCAACGACACCATAAAATGAGAATGAAAATTTCAAGGAAAATTTTGTTTTACACTTTTAATTTTCAAGGAAATTTATAATTTTTGAGCCTTGGATGATTAGAGTGGAGTATTTTCATTATGGTTCAATGAGAAATTAGTCCCATAATAGTTTAAGCAGTTTTTAAAGTCTTTTTAGTAATCCATACTGACTTTAGTGTTTAGTTAAGAAAATTAGGAGCATTAAAAATAAATGTATTTCATTCATACCATGTTCTTCTAGATTTTGACAAAGATGAGTTTCATCAAGCTGAAATCTCATGATTTATGTTCTGAAGCGCATGCCTAACCTCAAATAGAGTTTTCACTATGAAAAGACCCTTTATGATTCCAATTTCACATGATATTTATGTAGCATTTTAAAACTACTTGTATTTTTCCACTTCACCTTTTCTAACTCATTGAGATGGATAAAAGAATTCAATACAGGAACATTTCTGATGCTGTGCAAAAATATATACACATATATAATGACCTTTTTAAGCAGATTGAATTGTAAATGAATTTTCATCAACAGAATGGACTCAATACATTAACATCCAGAGATCTGTAGAAATTAAAACCAAACTTATCAAAATTAGTAATGCTAAACTGTTTGCCTGTGTTGTTTCTCTTTCAACTAATAAGATGCTGAGAGGATCCTACTAGGTCTCATGACATAAATCTGAATTTAAGAGACTTGGTGTATTCAACAAATTTGAGCTTACTTTAACCACTAAATTTGGCCAATAAAAGATAAAGAAAGATAATTTCTTTTTCCTGATAAAGGTTGAATACTCTTAGATGAAAATAACTCAAGGCCTTCAAACTTCTCTGGTGCTTAATCATCAAGTTAACCCACGTTTCATTGTGGTGATCACTAGTGGGCTCTTCATTAACTGTGGTTTTAAGCCCCTTTTATGCCTTTACCTTCAAAACACTAAGAAACACTGAGAGAGGGAGAGGAAGAAAGAGAAATTTTATCCACTTTTTTTTGTCCTTAGCTGATAATGGGCGTTACTAAATACTTCATCTACGGTCTACAGTATTTTCCTCTGTCATCATACAAATATATCTTATAAGTTTATTTTTATTAATTTGGGAAATATAGCTGTTTTTCTGTTTTTTAAAAAAAGCATGATTATTATTTTGTGCAGTGTATGTTGCTAGAAATTTGGTGAAAGAGTGCAACCTCCACTATGCTTAATGACCCATTCAAAAATATCAATTCATTGTTAAAATTAAAAGATCATTGCTAATATGTTTTCCTTCCCAAAGAATTTTCTTTAAGCTTTAAAATATATTATGTTGGGGCCCGGGAGATAGCATGGAGATAAGGCGTTTGCCTTTCATGCAAAAGGTCATCGGTTCGAATCCCGGTGCCCCATATGGTCCTCCGTGCCTGCCAGGGGCAATTTCTGAGCATGGAACCAGGAGTAACCCCTGAGCACTGCCGGGTGTGACCCAAAAACCAAAAAAAAAAAAAAAATCTATTATGTTATAGAAGTATCTGGACTAAAAGGCACAAGAAAGAGATTTCCAAGATTTCTAAAAGATTTAGAATATAATCTATTCTTCATAGCAAAACACATGACTGTTGTTCATCTGAATGCTGTAACTTTGTTTTCATTTCATTCTTTAAAGGTTTTCCTTAAATATTATCATGTGGAACAATTAAATTTAATGCGGAAGGAAGCCATTGACAAGCTTATTTTTATTCAAGCCTGTATTAGAGGATTCTTGGGTTCAAGACGGTACCAAAAATTACAAGCAAAAAGGAAAGAGAGTGCTATACTAATACAGTCAGGTAATCTCTCAGACATCTTATAATAAATCTAAATTGGGTATTCTATTTAGATATTAGCATAAAACCAAATATTATATAAAAAAATCTCAAATTTTTATATAACTTTGGTGTAAGATCCTAAATTCTCTTACCTTGATACTTTCTCTAAATTAAATCTAAATCAAATTGTTTCAGTGATGGATACTTTTAATATTTGAATAAATGTTTTGTTTTAAATAATTTAATTTAAAATTTTCTGTCAAGTATTAATAAAACATAATTGACCTATTATGCAATATATGACAATGATTGAATTAATCATAGATTTCAAGAATCATATTATTATAAACCATTGGATAATCAGATTTTTTCTACTTTATTCCAAAGGTTACACTTGCCATAATTTTTGACAACTTAATTAAATTCCATTTTGGTAAAGGGCAGCATCCATTTACTCCTATTATCTCTGGGAAATAATATTTAGAACCATATTTTAATTTAAATATCTTAACTGACTTAGATCTTTTGTCTGAAATTAAATTTAGAACTTAATATGCCTTGATATGGTATTTTTCAAAATTATTTGACTAGAAGGTCATGGTTAAAATTGCCTTTTACTCTGTAACTGTGTGCTTTTGCATTACAAACACTGCATTCTGCTATATTTTACTCTGGCTATTATTTATTTTTAGAAGTTATATGTCGTCCCATGGCTCAATTTTATAATCCACTCTGATTTGTTGCATATGTTCTGAAGGCCTTGGAGGTGATAGACAGAACAGATGACTGACCTTCAGGAGAGTCGTGTAGAGGTCCTTTTGTCTCTGACCTTAATGGATCTCCATCACCCCTTTGAAGTTTTAAGCTCTTAACTTTTCATTGAAAAAATCACAATGCAAACCTTGTAATTTAAGATTTACTTCTTTATCCAAATTTCAATTAAATACAAACAAATTCAAACAAATCCACTGAAAAAAATTTTTTTCACATCTCATTTGGCAATAAAATGTTTAGTCTTTATTCATTCCACTTGTATTTTCCTGCAAAAAATATTTATGTGGGACCGGAGAGATAACATGAAGGTAAGGCGTTTGCCTTGTATGCAGAAGGACAATGGTTCGAATCCCGGCATCCCATATGGTCCCCCGCGCCTGCCAGGAGCGATTTCTGAGCTTAGAGCCAGAAGTAGCTCCCCTGAGCGCTGCTGGGTGTGACCCCCCCCCCAAAAAAAAAACCAAAAATACATATATGTATTTATGTACTTAATTATAGAATTAAACATTCCCCAACATAAAAGATGTTGCAGAATCTATGCTAATTGCTCTTAATTATCTTTTGATACAAAATTTTAATTGTTTTTCTATTTTCTGAAATCTATCTGGCTCCATGAATACTTGATCAAAGTTTCAGGTGTATACTTAGATAATAGTGATTATTTTTCTGAAAATAGCTAGTAGTAGATTTTAAGCAAATGAGTACATGGTGTTTTGTTTTGTTTTTTACACAACATTTCCAACATATTTCTGCTTTTGTTTGGGTTTTGTTTTGAAGCCACACTCAGAAATACTCAGGAATTAGTTTTGGCATATTTAGTGGAGCCTATAA
>PVKC010031463.1:0-14515 GCA_004027635.1 Crocidura indochinensis | reverse complement strand
GAAGGGGGGTGTGTGTGTGTGTGTGTGTGTGTGTGTGTGTGTGTGTGTGTGTGTGTGTGTGTGTTACGCCTGTAGTTTTTATTGAGTACAATTTACTTAGAAAGTCATGAAGGGAGAAAAAGAGAGGAAAATGTGTCCTAGAGAGAATGTGAGTTTCTTCAGGGAGGAGGAAAAAAAGAAGAGAGAGGTATGTGTTCAAGGGAGAACACAGGCTTGAAAGTGCAAGACAGGGGCCCGGGAGATAGCATGGAGGTAAGGCGTTTACCTTTCATGCTAAAGGTCATCGGTTCGAATCCCTGTACCCCATATGGTCCCCCGTGCCTGCCAGGAGCAATTTCTGAGCATGGAGCCAGGAGTAACCCTTTGAGCACTGCGGGGTGTGACCCAAAAACAAACAAACAAAAAAAAAAGTGCAAGACAGGGGTCAGAGAGATAGCATAGCGGAAGGACATTATTAGCCTTACATATGGCTGACCAGAGACAGACCTGGGTTCAATTCCCAGCATCCCATATGGTTCCCCTGAGGCTGCCAGGAGTGGTTTCTGAGCGAAGAGCCAGGAATAACCTGTAACTACTGCCTGGTGTGGCCCAAAGAAAAGGGGAAAAAAAAAAAAGAAAAAAAAAAGAAAGTGCAAGACAGCAGAAGTTTTTTTTCGAAAGCTTATTCTGTAACTTTGTGCATTTTTCTTGGGTTCTGCTTTCTTTAAAATTGGGAGTTGGCAAAACTGTGGTTCACAGGTCAGCTGTGGTTTGCAGCTTGGTTTTTACATTTTTAAAGTTTGGAAAAGAAAACCCAGCAAAAAATTGCAACAGAGACCTATGTGTGACTCAAAATTTTAAAATATTTACTAATTTATCTTATTGAGAAAGTTTGCTGACCCCAGTTTAAAATCAAGTGCTGTTTTTGGTTGGTAACAAGACAAAATTTATATTAAGACTTATTGACTGAAAAACAAACTGTTATATTTACATTTTTATCCAAGATGATGTCAACATTTAGCTGAGCAGAATCCAGATATGTTGGATAAGCTGATTTCAATTTCCTAGTTGTTTTCTTTAATTTGACCTTTTTTTTTTTTTTTTGGTTTTTGGTTTTTGGGTCACACCCGGCAGCGCTCAGGGGTTACTCCTGGCTCCATGCTCAGAAATTGCTCCTGGCAGGCACGGGGGACCATATGGGGCACCAGGATTCGAACCAATGACCTTTTGCATGAAAGGCAAACGCCTTACCTCCATGCTATCTCCTGGGCCCCTAATTTGACCTTTTAAGTAATATATTTCAGTGGACATGCAAGTTCATGTTGACCATTTTGTTTTGTGTTTGGGTCTCACCCGGTGGTGCTCAGGGGTTCTCCTGGCTCTGCATTCAGAAATTGCTCCTGGTAGGCTTGGGGGACCATATGGGATGATAGAAATTGAACCTGGGTCCTTCCTGGGTTGACCATGTGCAAGGCAAACACCCTGTTGCTGTGATACTGCTCTGGTCCCTGAACCCTGAACATTTTCTATATAGATTCTAATTTTTAAAAAATTTTTTTTATCAATAAGGAGTAGAATTTGGGACCGGAGAGATAGCATGGAGGTAAGGCGTTTGCCTTGCATGCAGAAGGATGGTGGGTTGAATCCTGCTAGGAGTGATTTCTGAGTGCTGAGTGTAGAGTCAGAAGTAATCCCTGAGCACTGCCGGATGTGACCCAAAAATAAAAACAAAAACAAAAAGAAATGGGGTTAGAATTTAATGACTCTAGAGATTAATACAATGGTCTCACTAAAAGATTTTACCATGGATTATAGATACAAGATAATAAAAGTTTAGAGGGGCTGGAGAGATAGCATGGAGGTAAGGCATTTGCTTTGCATGCAGAAGGACGGTTTTTTGCATCCTGGCATCCTATATGGTTCCAAAGCCTGCCAGGAGTGATTTCTGAGTGTAGAGCCAGGAGTAACCCCTCAGCGCTGCTGGGTGTGACCCTGCCTAAAAAAAAAAAGATTTAGAGCTCTGTTCAGCACAAGTTATAATTATATGATACATGCACACCTTAGAAATTTTATACATTTTTTTGTTTTATCCTTTTTTTTTTAATAATTTTTATTGAGACCCATGTGGATTACAGTTTTATTGAAGGTAGATCCTTATTTTGGCATTACATGCCCTTTCAGAGTTATTAAATTTATCTTTGATTAAACACATTTCGTTAGCACTATTAGAAAAATTGGAATATAAAAGTGATAATAAAGGGTTAAAACTTACCTCGATTAGTAGTCTAGTGTGTGAAAAAAACCACTCAACCCATTAAGGATGACTGTGTGAAAACTGAGTCTTGAGTACAGACAGAGATCTGTCTTTAAAATAACTGTTTAATGGGGTCAGAGAGATAGCATGGAGGTAAGGAATTTGCCTTTCATGCAGAAGGTCATCAGTTCAAATCCCGGCACCCCATATGGTCCCCTGTGCTTGCCAGGAGCGATTTCTGAGCATGGAACCAGGAGTAACTCCTGAGCACTGCCGGGTGTGACCCAAAAACAAGACAAAACAAAACAAAGCAAAACAAAATAACTGTTTAATAAAGCTTTTTAATAAAGAGCTTTGACAGCTGTTCTGCCTGTCAGCATATAGGGAGGGGTAAAGTTATCTTGCTTCAAATTGCTTGGCTCCACTAAGAAAAGTTGGAGATAGATGGATTCAATAACTGCTCTGAAACAAACTGTGGAACTCTTAGAAGCAGGGTGCAGGGAGTTGCTGCAGGGTCCAACGCTGGCTTGAGTGTAGGCCTGTCTACATACATTAACACAAGCAGTTTTGGGATCATCTCTCTTGGGTCTGTTAGAATCACTCTTTAGGAATGTGTTACAAGAAAGAGTTTGGAATTTGGAGTGAGGATTGGATTGGAGTGAGGATGAGGGTTGGAATTGAGCATGGGAAAGCTGTGAAATGGATTGGTTCACCTTTGATGTCGAGATACTCTAGGAATTAAGAAAAGCTGGAGAGGTAGAGTGGAGGTAGGGCGTTTTGCCTTGCATGCAGAAGGACGTGGTGGTTCATCCTGGCATCCCATATGGTCTCCCAAGCCTGCTAGGAGCGATCTGAGCACAGAGCCAGGAGCGCTGCTGGGTGTGACTCAAAAACGGGGAAAAAAAAATGGGCTCTGTGCTTCTGTTTTGGATTTTGCTGTCCCTAGTTTTCTGGCCTCTGTATCAATTATTCTTCTAGGGCCTTATTTTACCATAGCAATAACACCATACTAACTTCTCAGGTTGAGTTCCCTAGACAGAAATTTAAGTCATATTCATATTTTAAATGTTCAAGGTTGATATTAAATGATTACTCAACTGGATCAATGAAGGCTACACAGATGGACTGTGGACACACTATCTGAGCTTTCTAAAGCCTTGTGTGAATTTTAGTTATTATCTTTCATACTATTATAAATAGTTGGTGACATCTAAGATGAGATTCAAAGTGCTGAATTGAAGGATGGTACCCCAGTATATGACTCTGTGTCTTTTCTGTAATCAGTTTTAAAGGGACCCTTTAAAATATGAAAGATATTTCATAGACCTCATAATACACCATTTAACATCCTGCTCCCAACCCCCCACTAACATAAATGCCAAATAGAAATTGAGTGAAATCACTGAGTTTGCTTTCGAAGAGCCATTTCAGCTTTGTCTCTGCTCATTAGTTTCAAACAATGCAACAGATGCCTGTTAACTGTTTCCTGCCCAGTTTTAATTAGCAGATGGAGCTGTGTATGTGTCTGTGTTCTGGTTTAAGTGGCTGAGTTTTAGTTTTCACCAATTTAGTGAGTAGATTGGAACTGGGCAAGGTATTTGGAGCAAACAAAAAAAAAGTCGAATTTTGATTTATTTATTTTCCTTACCAAATTCTGTGGTTTAAAAAGATCACTGTGAAGAACAAAAAAAGATGACAGTGAATTCTTATACCATAGAGGCAGGCACCTGTTTTACTGGAACAGCATGTCTGGACTGAAAGTAATGTTTGCTGGTAGCCTTTGCTTACTGCTCTTATCACAGGGGGAAAAGTTACCATTTTTATGGCCTGTATGAAGACTTTACTGTAGTCCTGGTACTCATGAAGCAAGTTTTATTTGAAAGAATCTTGACACTGTGCTCTTTGGGCATAGTGTTGAGAAAGAAACATGCAGAGATAGAATAAAGTAGACTTTAGCATGGGTGTCAGTACTGATACGCTGTCTGAGGTCTGAGGCCCTATCTGAACTCAGCAAGACCAAGCGCTGGCATAGATTCCTGGGCCTACTGTGGCGATGGAGCATGAGAGGGGCACTGTCCTACACTTGTCTATTTTCTCCAGTGGCTCTTTACTCTCCAGCTGGTGGTGACTTAGTTTTAATATTAAAAAATGCAGTGGGGGAACCTTGGAGATAGAGTGCTTGCTTTGCATATCGCTGAACCAGGCTAGATCCCCGGCACCACATATGTCTCCTGAGCACTGCCAGGAGTAATAACCTCTGAGCACAGAACCAGGAGTAAGTCCTGAACTCTGCCAGGTTTACAACACCTCCACCCCTAGTCTATTGCAGTAGATGAATACTGATACTTTCTGGAGTTGTGTCTTTTACCTATGTTCAGAGATGTGTTTGAGGTTTTTCATACTTTGACGGAAATTAATTTATAAGAAATCAGATTTTTTGGGGCCAGAGAGATAGCATGGAGGTAAGGCGTTTGCCTTGTGTAGAGAAGATCGGTGGTTTGAATCCTGGCATCCCATATGGTCCCCTGAGTCTGCCAGGAGTGATTTCTGAGCATAGAGCCAGGAGTAATCCCTGAGCGCAGCTGGGTGTGACCCAAAAACCAAAAAAAAAAAAAAAAAAGAAATCAGATTTTTTTTTTGAGTTGCTTAGTTTACCTAAGCCTTTCTTTGGGAAGCCAAAGGAAGTTTGGAAAGTTTGAAAGGTCTTCTCTGCAGCAACTCTTATTTTCGTTTCTTGTTCTCCTACTTGTAGCTTTTTTTTTTTTTTTTTTTTTTTTTTTGGTTTTTGGTTTTTGGGTCACACCTGGCAGTGCTCAGGGGACC
The DNA here is from genome assembly GCA_004027635.1 of Crocidura indochinensis. Classification (NCBI taxonomy): domain Eukaryota; kingdom Metazoa; phylum Chordata; class Mammalia; order Eulipotyphla; family Soricidae; genus Crocidura; species Crocidura indochinensis. Next base: position 9,459 of record PVKC010031463.1, on the reverse strand, counting down.
ATATAGGATGTTGGGATTCGAACCACCGTCCTTCTGTGTACAAGACAAATGCCCTATCTCTATGCTGTCTCTCCGGCCCCCTACTTGTAGCTTTCAACATCAGTTTAATTAGGCTTTTTGGTATTTACCTGTTGCTGAACTTTGGGACATTTTTCAAGGAGTTTTCATCTTCCAAGGCCCAAAATTTAGATTCTCAACTCTGAGGGAAAAATTCACTAAGGCTTATGTTAATCAGATTTAGGCACAAAGTGAATGACAGTGCTATTTGCAGGGCCATGACCATATTAAGGGGTTTCAAAACTGTCTGTCAAAGCTGAATTAGGTAGCAAGTCTCACCTCATTATGATAAAACCAACCACCAAGCAGCTACACAATCTGTAGTGGTGCATAACTTTGTACTGGCAGAATTAGGACTGGCAGGATTTCCTTCCATTGCTATCTAATTGTGTATATTTTGGCAAAGTACTTGACAGTAATTACTTTAATAACATATATATTTTTCTTGATGTGTAAAGTAGGACAGTTTCTAAAGTAATTACATTTTTACATGAAATACAGATGATATATTTAAAGGTTGAATTAGAGAACCTTATTTTTTTATGACTCTATAAAATATTTATTGATACAGAATAGATATTATAAAATAGTCTAATACATAAATGCTCAAATTCAGTACAAAAATTTCACATTTTATTTCAAGTTATCAGTAACTAACTTCTGTGAATGTTTTTTAATTTGTATATTTTAAACCAAGGATGATGATGACGATGGTCATTATTTTAAAAGATCTCTGAATAAATCTTTAGAAGATATGGAAGACATATTTTTTACTGATAATTAAGACTATTTTTTTGATATTTCAAATTCACCTTTTCATTATATTCTATACCTTAACCATGCTTGGATTTGAGGAGAGAAAACTGAATTAGGAAGAAAAGGGTGAAATCAATATTTTCCGCAGTGTTTTTGGCTGCCTAGTCAGTTTCTATTACCCGGGTTCAAAGTTAAACTATTTGGTTTAGAAGAATTAGAAATTCTCTGCCTACAATAGTTTGAGAATCAATAGGGATTGTTGATTCTATCAATGATGTAATTTACTGTTTAGAAATAAATTTACTAAATAATAAAACATGTCAACCATAAACCAAATGATTTGAGTGAGTACATTTTACCTACTTGTTGCTGTTTAAAATTTTTTTAGTCTTATAATAGCATAAACATTCATGGAATAAGCTCAACAATTTTGGGGGCAACCCACCAATGCTCAGGTGTTATTTCTGACTCTATAGTATTGAGTAATCACTTCTGGCAGACTTGGGCACCATATGGGACTCTGGAGATAGAACTTGGGTTATTTATGTATTAGGTTAATAATCCCAAACCAAATAGTTGTTGCATTTTTATTATAATTATATGCATTAAACATGCATATAATAGGGGCCAGAGCTGTGGTGCAAGTAGTAAGGCATCTCTGCCTTGCCCACACTAGCCTACGATGAATCGTAGTTCTATCCCCCAGTGTCCCATATGGTCCCCCAAGCCAGGTGCGATTTCTAGGCGCATAGGAAGGAGTAACCCCTGAGTGTCACCAGGTGGGGCCCAAAAACCAAAAGAAAAACCATTCAAATAATAAAGGTGGTCTGTCTGCCTTTAATTTTGATAAAACACCATTACATTTAAAATTTATTTTATTTTATTGAAACCATTGTGATTTACAGAGTTCTTCATACAATGAGTCAAGGCCAATCCTACCACCAGTGTCGACCTCTGTTTACCAATGTTCCCAGAGTGCATTCCATATCATCACCCCTTGTCCCCGGTTTACCAGTCTAACAGGCCCTTTTAAGTATAAATTGTTAAAGTTTGGGTCTCTTGGTTCCATTGTTGTTGACACTTGCTTGGATATTTAGTTTGTTCTTTTTTTTTTTTTTTTTTTGGTTTTTGGGCCACACCCAGTGACACTCAGGGGTTACTCCTGGCTATGCGCTCAGAAGTCGCTCCTGGCAGGCACGGGGGACCATATGGGAACCGGGGGATCGAACCGTGGACCGTCCTAGGCACGGCAGCAGACACCTTACCTCCTGCGCCACCTCCCGGCTCCCTAATTTGTTCTTTTTTAACTTTACCAGTGTACCTGAGACCACTTGGCCTCTGGCTCCCATCCTTTCATATTGTTTTTCTCCTTCTCCACTCAGTTTCTTTACTTTTTCTTGCTATACTCTGGGACAAAGGGTGTTCAAGACAACTCCCATTTAGACCATTGCATTTTTTTCATGTAGTTATTCAAATGTAAGTGATAACATTCTATATTTATCTTCTGGCCTACTTCATTTAACATAACATCTTTCAGCATCATCCATGTTGCAAAAATTGCATGATTCATCCTTCCTTATGACTATGTTGTATTCCATTATATATATGTACCACATATTCACGATCCACTCATCTGTTTTTGGACATCTAGGTTGATTCCAATTTTTAACTATTGTACTGAATGCTGTAATGAATAGTGGTATGCATACATCCTTTTGGATGAATGTTTTTCTGTCCTAAGAATAGATACCCAATAGTGGTATTGCTGGGTTGCTTGGCAGCTCAATTTTCATTGAGGTTGAACTAGGCACCAGACTCCCACCCAGCAGTGGATGAGAGTTCCTTTCTTACCACATCCCCGCCAGCACAGATTGTTTCCAGTGTTTTTGATATGAGCCATCCTTACTGGTGTAAGATGATATCTCATTGTTGTCTTGATTTGGATTTCCCAAATGATAACTGATGATACATTTTTTCATGTGCCTGTTGGCCATCTGTTGGTCTTCAGAGAAGTGTGTGTTCATTTCCTCTCCCTACTTTTTGATGGTGTTTATAGATTTTGTGGAGTTAACCTTTGTGAGTACTTTGTATATCCTAGATATCAAATCTTTTTCTGATGTGTTGAGTGTAAAAATTTTCTCCCATTCAGTTAGCTGTCTTCTAATGTTAGACTGTGTTTCTTTTGCCATGCAGAAAAAAAAATTTTTTTTTTTTGGTCACACCCGGCAGTGCTCAGGGGTTACTCCTGGCTCCATGCTCAGAAATTGCTGCTAGCAGGCACGGGGGACCATATGGGGCACCGGGATTCAAACCGATGACCTTTTGCATGAAAGGCAAACGCCTTACCTCCATGCTATCTCCCGGGCCCCAATGCAGAAAATTTTTAGTTTGATAAATTTGATACTATAGTCCTTGCCATTGGCATCTTGTTATTGAAGACTTCTTTGAGGTCTAAGTCTTGGAGAGTTCTTCCTATGTTTTCCTCAGTGAACTTTATGGATTTGAGACTGATCTCAAGGTCTTTAATCTACTTTGAATTGACTTTTATGTAATGTGTGAAATATAGATCAATCTTTTTAATTTCTTACACCTAGTTATTCAATTGCTTCAACACCATTTGTTGAAGAGATTGTTCCATTTTAAATTTTTGGCCATTCATATGTTATTTTTGGGAAGGTGTTTTTTTTCTTCTCCTTTTTGGTTAATTGTTGAATTTTTTGTTATGATTTGTGAATGCTTTATAAATTTAGATATTAGTACTTTATGTTGTATTATGTCCAAATATTTTTCCCTTTCAGTAGTCCATTTATTTTAATAGCTTGACTATTTTGTCCTGTAGAGAAGATTTTTGATGTGATGTAGTCCAATTTGTTTATTTTGTTGTATTTGCTTTGTAGTCTCCTTTGAAGACTTCTCTGTGGTCAGTTTTGGAGAGTTCTGATGCTATTTCCTTCAGTGAATTTTTTTTTTTTTTTGTTCTTTTTGGGTCACGCCCGGCAGTGCTCAGGGGTTACGCCTGGCTCCATGCTCAGAAATTGCTCCTGGCAGGCACGGGGGACCATATGGGGCACCGGGATTCGAAGTGATGACCTTTTGCATGAAAGGCAAACGCCTTACCTCCATGCTATCTCACGGGCCCCTCCTTCAGTGAATTTTATGGATTTTTTTTGGGGGGGTCACTCACACCTGGCAGCACGCAGGGGTTACTCCTGGCTCTACACTCAGAAATCACTCTTGGCTGGCTCAGGGGGACCATAGGGGAGCCGGAATTTGAACCACCGTCCTGCATGCAAGGCAAAAGCTCTACCTCCATGCTATCTCTCTGGCCCCAATTCTATGTTTTTTTTTTATTTTTAAAACCTATTTGAGGTCTTTTATCCACTTTGATTTGACTTTGTGAAAGATATGAGACATGGCTGCTCAAATTTCATTATTTTTTTTCTTGTGGCTATCTAGTTTTCCCAGTATTATTTGTTGAAAAGATTTTCTTTGTTCCACTTTATATACTATCTTCTTTGCCATAGATTTAATTGTCTATAAATTTTGAATTTTAACTCAGGATACTTAATTTTATTTTATTGGTCTGCAGGTCTATCATTATTCTAGTATTATTCCAGTCTATCATTATTCCAGTATAATAATGCATTACTCCATGCAGTTTTGATTATTATAGCTTTGTAATAAAGTTGGGAAATGCATTGTCTACCATTTTTTTCCCTTAGGCTCACTTTGGGTATTCACGAGTTTTATGGCCCAATACAAATTTTAGTAGAGTGTGTTCTTTGAAAAACGCATTTGGAATTTTAATGGGTATTGCATTGAATCTGTAGAATAATGGGTATGGCAGTCATTTTGACAATGCCGATTCTTTTATACATGAATAGATTTTGGGGAGGAAATGAATAGGAAATGTCTTTTTTTTCCTTCTTAGCAGTAATTTACAATTTTCGCTGTGTAAGTCTTCACCTCCACTTAAATCTTTTTCTTTTTCTTTTTTTTAATTTCACCTCTTGTTAAGTTAATACCTAAGTATTTCATTTTTTGCAGCACTATTTTCATAAAGGGCAGATTGAAAAGGACTTTTAAACTTGTTCAGTTATCTAAATTTTACCTTGGGGATTGTATGTAGGTAATTCAGATTTGAAGATAGTTATCAGTTGGTCTTTAGCTTCAGTTGTAATTTTACTAGTACTTTCAAGTATATTACTTTATTTCAATTCCTCTGTAGTTTTATCAATAGAGAGATTCCTGGGGGTTGGGAGTTTTGGATCATACCCAGCAGTGCCTGTCACTACTCCTGGCTCTTGTGGTGTTCAGGGGACCAAGCACCTGTGGTGCCAGGATGAAACCTCTGTCTTGGCAAAACAAGCTCTTACCCCCCTATGTTGCAAATCCTCAAGAGAGTTTCTTACCTTCTCCACATTCTAGACCATTGGGCCTGAGAAGTTCTGAGAGGGCGATTGACATGAACTATGAAGTGATAAGGTAGAATCAAGGCTTGAGGTTTAGACTTAAGTCAGAACCACTCTTTCTCCACAACAACTTGATTCTTTGGAAAAAAAGTCCTGGCGTTGAGTTTTTATATGTGACTTAATGTGCTGAGACTTAGTTTGGAGTAGTGGTCACTTTCAGTACCGTGTAGGAACTGTGTAAACTGACAATGCTTCAAAATATGTTGAATGAAAAGATGAAATCAACCTCTCCCTGGACAAGCCTGAGTAACAGCAGATGCAGACATGTATTTGTTGCCTGCAGCCAATCAGGGGAGCAATAGATCTGTGGTTTGCACTGGCTCTTTGCCTCTGACCCAGTCTCTTAGGATAAAATCAGATATGCCCACAGCAGAGTTGGAGCAGGAGGGGACAGAGTTGAATCATAAATCCAACTCTTTCTCTGGAAAGGAAACTTTATATTGAAAATCTTGAACTATTCTCTACACAGGGCCATTGGTCTATTAAGCTTTAGTAATGTTGGCCTTAAATTATAATGGTTTTGCGTTAGGTTGAGTATGTGTATATGTGTAACATAGTTTTGTTTATTTTACACATTTTTATTGAGGTTATATGGTTATATGGTTTATGATTTGAATATACAAAGTTGCAGTCTTTCTACCATTACTTATGTGCCCACATACCTCCAAATACTCACTGTTCTTAGTTCATTATTAGTCTGCCCCATTTCTTCTCCTCCGCCTTTTCCCACCTTCCCTCAATAGCCACTTTAATTGTGGGCTTCCAGGGGTCCAAGAGATGGCACAGTGGTAGGGCGTTTACCTTGCATGTGCCTTGCACACAGCTGACCTGGGATGGACTAGGGTTCAATCTCTGGCATTTCAGATGGTCCTCTGAAACTGCCAGGAATGATTTCTGAGTGCAGATACAGGAGTAACTCCTGAGTGCTGCCGGGTGTGGCCCAGAAACAAAATAAAAAACTGAGGGCTTACTTCCTTTGACAAATTAAGTTTGTCAAAACTTTGGCACAGATTTCCTCAGAATCATGATGTGACATCATCTGTAGACTAGACTCCAATTTTACTCTTGAATTTCCAGAAAGCTGCTGTAAACCAGAAACGCCCAGACAGTTAAACTTGGTTGACCAAAATGCATTTGCGGAAATTTATGAACTTATCTCATTGGGGAGCTTCTCATCTTCACTTATCCTTTGCTTTCTTGATTTGTACAGTGATCATTGGCTTCTCTCTGTCACCAAAAGATTAGAAGCAGAACTGCAGACATATGAGAGGCAGGTCGTGGGCATCCTGAAGAAAGACAGGAATAGGGTAGGGACTTCATTGTATGACTTTATGCAAATCACTGGTAAACCTCCTGGGCTTTTATTTCTTCATGTACAAAAGGGAATTCTGAGTTAGGTATGTTTCAGAGTCTCTTCAAAATGGTTATCAAAGTGATAACAGATGGAATCCCCTATAAAAATGAAGTAATAGACATGAAACTGAAAATAACATGGTATGGATAAAAGAATTTACTGCTGAGATAGTAGTTCTATTTGGAGTAGAGGGATCAAAAGAGTTCTCCCTATTGGTGCTTGGATGCTGCTAGGGCTATACTTAGCAGTGCTGAGTGGCCCACATTAAGTTGGGGATCAAACTCAATATCTTGTGCATTCCAGGCATGTTCTTCAGCCCTTTGAACTAGCTTCTTAGCCTGAGATAGATTTTGTTTAGTTAAATGCCTGATTTTTTTTTTGTATGAGATTTTTACTTTTTTTGTGGGGGAGGGCATGCATACTTCATTTTTTAGGATTTACTCCTGGTTCTGTGCTTAGTGTTTCACTTCTGGCTCTACGTGGTATTGGGATTAAACACAGGTTTAATGTTGCATGTATGACAAGTGCTTTTTCACTACTGTTCTATCTCTCTACTCCGTTTTTGAGATTCTAGGACAAATTGTTTAACCATATATATATGTATATATGTATGTATATATATTTATATATTTTTTGTTAAAGGAATGGTAGTAATATCCTCAGAATAAAAGTGTTTTTTTAGACACCATAATTTGCAAAGTTGTTTATAGTAGGGTTATAGGAGGCATTCAGTGGTCCCATCTCTGATTTTTTGCATCACTTCCTTACTCTATCCCTCCCACATTAACCTTTGGATTCTTCCCATCTATTTTGTTTTATTTTGAAGATGAAAGTTATATGTATACTGTCTTTGTCACATGAGAGACTCTTGCAAAAAGTATGTATGTGTGGGGCCGGAGAGATAGCATGGAGGTAGGGCATTTGCCGTGCATGCAAAAGGACAGTGGTTTGAATCCTGGCATCTCATATGGTCCCCTTGGTGTACCTGCCAGGAGTGATTTCTGAGTGTAGAGCCAGGAGTAACCCCTGAGCACTGCTGGCTGTGACCCAAAAGCAAAAACAGAAACAACAAAAAACTAGCAATAAAAAAGTACATACCCCTCAAGTTAATTCTTTTTTTTTGTTTGTTTGTTTTTGGGCCACACCCGGCAGCGCTCAGGGGTTACTCCTGGCTATCTGCTAAGAAATAGCTCCTGGCAGGCACGGGGGTACTATATGGGACACCGGAATTCGAACCAACCACCTTTGGTCCTGAATCGGCTGCTTGCAAGGCAAACGCCACTGTGCTATCTCTCCGGGGCCCTCAAGTTAATTCTTAAAGCAACCTCAAATACTGTCTGCTATTTCTAGTTTTCCAAACGTGATCATTGAGGCACAGAATGGCTAAATAGCCTCTTAAAGTCACATAGCTATTAAGTCAGGGGTCTCAAACTCACGGCCCGCGGGGCGCAAACGGCCCTCCGTACAACGTTTTGTGGCCCTGCCCTAGAGGAATCTTTTTTTTGTTTTGTTTTGTTGTAGTTGTTTGGGTCATACCCCTCAATGTTGACTTTGCACTCAAGGATCACCCTGACTTTGCCTCCTGCGGCCCCCAGGTAAATTGAGTTTGAGACTCCTGTTAAATTAAGTGGTGGACTCCACTCAAATTTGAATCTAGACTGTGGTTCCAAATTATTATTTTTTTAAATCACCTATAGCATTCTGCTCCTGGAGAAACTCAGGAAAAGAATGGGGGGCATCCCTACCTCCAGCAATTGTTAGGGACCTACCTCTCCTGGTGGTGGCCAGAGGGCCATACTGTGCTGGGGATAGAATCCCAGTCTTCTGCATACATGCACTCAAACCCTTTGAACTATCTCTGAGGCTCCAGATATAGGATATTTTCTCTTCAATATTGTTATCTTTGAGGAGATGATGTAATCAAGATGAATGTGATGCCACTTCCTATCTGGGTAACATAATTCAGCCCTTTAACCTATTTTGTCCTAGAACCTTCTCCTGCAGAGGGTTATGAGCTGGTTTACTGATGTAATATATAATAATTCACTTGTCTTCAGGCATAGCGCTGGCAACAGGTTGGTCCTGGTAAATAGTAAAGGGTTTCAAACCGTTCGTCGTATTAAATGCTGAGGGTATTTTTCCCTAGGTAATTTAAAGAAACAATTGTTAGAATGAATTCCATAAAGTAATTTATGAGTGGAGAGGCATGGGATGTAGCTCAGAGGTAGAGCATTTGCCTTGTATGTGTGAGACCCTGATTTTTATCTCTAGTACCCTGGAAAGAAGGAAGGAAGGAAGGGAGGGAGGGAGGGAAGAAGGAAGGAAGGAAAGAAGGAAGGGAGGGAGGAGGGACAGAGGGAAGGAGGAAGGGAGGAAGGATGGAAGAAAGGGAGGGAGGGAGAGACAGAGGAAGCATGGAAGGAAGGGAGGGAGGGATGAAGGGAGAAAGGAAGGAAGGAAGGGAGGGAGGGAAAAAGGATGGAAGGAAGGAAGGAAGGAAGGAACATAGGGAAAAATTTGGTTATTTAATTGGGTATAGTTTCTTTTTCTAGGAAATTAGTCATTAAATTAGGACCAAATGCAGTTTAGACAACAAAAATTATAAATAGTTGCCTTTAAACTCATTCTCAGAGTAATTGTCCCTGATCTCAGCTGGCAGAAGGAGACCAACCTTTGACCTTGGGTGCAGCTTATCAGTTTAAAGGAACAAGTTCAGGGCATGTTCTTCTTAGCCTTACAACTGCTGCAAACTCTTAGGGGCTCTTGAATTTCTCCTTTGGGTGAAAAACACTAAATCAAAAATCTGTGAGACTGCCCTAC
>PVKC010031462.1:0-14527 GCA_004027635.1 Crocidura indochinensis | reverse complement strand
CAAAAAAAAAAAAAAAAAAAGCCCTAGTCAGGACATGAGCTTCGACCTCCATAACAACTATGATCCCTAGTTCCAGAGGTCCATCTGAGACTATTGCAACGGAAGGGGGTCCTAGAAACATAACGAATGACGCTATCCTAGGCCCCTTCCTAGGATCAGCGCAAAGATCAGGACTGCCAACTACAGAAGACGGATTAAAATAACACTGAGGGAACAAAACTTTGAGAACCACGAAGAAAGTCATAATCATAAGTTCAACTGCTTGAATTGTGCAGATACCGAGACCTCTAGAGACAGAGGGCCATTTTATCACCCAGGAAGGAGCAGAAGCCCTCTATATACCAACAAAGCACCAAGGGGAGAGCAAATGAACCTGAAAAGAGTCTATAGTTAATCCCATGACAATATACTTCAAGGGTGGAGAAACCCTGTACCTATTAGGTAAAGGAAATTCCTTTTCCAATGACCCCAATGTTTACTGTGCATATGCAGGAGTATTAAAAAAAACACATTTTCTTCATTAATATTATTGACTAATACATTTTTATTCTTGGTTTCATGGTGATAATTTGGCGATTGAAGTGGATATCTCCATTTATATTTATTTATTTATTTTCTTGTTTTTTTCTTTCCTTTTTTTTTTCTTCTTTTTTGAATGCTCACAGGATACTTTGACAGTGCTTTAGGTACTGCTGTGGTGCTTCACCTTCTTTTTTCCCCTACATCTCTCAAACCAAGGATGAAACCCTCTAGAAGGTCTCCTTCCATTTCCAAGTATTTGACTTTTTTCTTTTTTCTTTTTTTCTTTCTCTTCTCCAGGTTATTAATTTTCTCCTCTTCAAACAAAACCACATGACTTGAACTAACTAGTCCTGCATCCCAATTGAGGGGGGTATAAGGGAAGTACCAAAACTAAACAGGTGTAGGACCACCAAGTAGTGAGCTAGGCACAGAGGGGACCACTTAACTTGGCAGTCCTGGTGGTGAGGGAGGAGGACACGTGAGGTAGGATGGGAAGAGAGGCAGAGGGAAGACAATTTGGTGAAGGGAATTCCCCTGATTTTATGTTAACATGTACCTAAAATATTATTGTCAACAATATGTAAGCCACTATGTTTAAAATAAAAATTGTTATTATGGGGAAAAAAAGAAAGAGAAAAAAAAGGAAACATAAAAATGGGGGAAAAAAGAATGTAATAAAACAGTTTTAAATGAAACAGTTTCTCAATTTTGCTTTTATCAGCCTGAAAAAAAATGTATTATTATATCAGTTATGTCAACTCTGTGCTAAATTTTATTTAAATAAAGTTAAAAATTAAAAAAAATTGTAAAATTATAACCAATATGAACCAAAGATTAGGCAGATGCAAGAAAATAAAAATTATAGCAGAAATTAATAAACTGGATCCAAAAATATACTAAAGATCACTGAAAATAAGCATTAGATCTTTGAAAACATAAATAATAATGATAAAGCATTAGCAAAACTTAAAAGAAAAGGAGAGAACTAAATTTAATAAACCAAATTAGAATGGGGGTGTTTAGTACAGAAACTACAGAAATTGAAAAGGTAATCAGAGATTACTTTGAGAAATTCTATGCCACAAAACAAGAAAACCTCGAAGAAATGGATAAATTCTGGAACTCCTATATCCTCCCAAGTTTGAACCAAGATGTAATATCTTAACAGACCTATTACTATTGAGGAAATTGATGTGGTAATCAATAGTCTTCCCCAAAGCAAAAGCCAATGCCCAGAGAGATTCACTATTAAATAATTTCAAACCTTAAAAGAGGACCTTCAGCCAATATTTTTCAAGTTTTTCCAGAAAATTGAATAAACAGAAACATTCCCAAATAGATTTTATGAAGCTAATATCACCCTGATTTCAAAAACAGAGATGCCACAGAAAAGAGAATTACAAACCAATAACCTTGTTGAACATATATGCAAATATCCTCAGCAAAATTCTTGCAAATAGAATCCAATGACTCATCAAGAAGGTCTCACACCATGACTGATGCAAGAATGTTTAATATATGCAAGTCAATCAATGTAATATACTTAGTAAATAAAAGGAAAATAAAAAAGCATATGATTTTATCAATATATGAAGAGAAAGCATTTGACAAGCAAGCCTAATACCCTATCATGATAAAACAGTCTCAACAAAATGAGAATAGAAGGTAATTTTTCATAATAGTCAAAGCCAATTACATAAGTCCATGGCAATGTTATAATCAATATGGAATAACTGCCACAGACAATGCTGTCCCCTCTTATCACTACTCTTCAACATAGTACTGGATTACTTGCCATAGAAAGTAGGTGGTTCAAATGCTGGCATCCCATATGGTCCCTGGTGCATGTCAGGAGCGATTTCTGAACACTGAACCAGAAGTAACTCCTGAGCACTGCAGGGTGTGTCCCAAAAACAACAACAACAAAAAGAATCATAAGTATATTGGGATTAGATCATAGCACACCGGGTAGGGCATTTGCCTTGTAGATTTGATACCTGGATTCTCACATGGTTCCCTGAACCTGCTAGGAGTATGTTCTGAGCACAGAGCCATAAGTAACTCCTGTGTACCTCTAGGTGTGGTCCAAAATCCAGAAAATAATTATATGTATATTGCTAAAACTGGGCTAAATTAAACACATTGTTCTTGCCCCACAAATCCCTCAAACCCTAAAAATAAGGTCTCACCCCATTCCTCTCTTCAAAGCCTCCCTCTACTTTATGTTTGCATTTAAAGAACATGTCTCAAGTTCCAATGACAAGGACATTTTAAAAGTTTTATAGAATTGTATTCTTTATTACTATTATTATATTATTTTTAAAAGGAAATCTGATTTACAAAACATGTCTGTTATATTACTTGTTCTGAGCCACATGAGGCTGTAAATCACTCCTTCTAAAAACATGTTTTCATGTTCTGTTCTTCATAAAAATCACTTTTAAATTTAAGACAAAATATTATTTTCAAGGACATGAATCTGTCATCTTCTAACCTGTCAGCCTGTTGCCATTAAAGCTATTTCTCCACTGTGTTCTTTCCATTATTGATTGGTCTTTGAGAGGGCCATAAAATTGGACCTTTGCAAATACATAATTATACTTGGCATTTGTATAAAATGTTTTATAATAGCAAGAAAATATGAATTGATATTAAACAAAACTAGGTAAGGTAATGTATAAAACAGAAATGCACAAGAAAATTACATTTAGTAAATAGCATGTAAGTATATGTTTAATAATTTAACCTGAAAATTTCAATTATTTTCTAAAAATAATATATTTTATTTTAAAGAATTATGAACTTAAATGAAAAATTTGTGGTTTTGCATAATAATCATGGTTATATTAAATATAATATAGAATAGTAATATATAATAATATGTACTGTATATAATAATATTAACATCTATTTTATGTGCATTGCATATATTATATTATAAATATATGTGAGGTATTATATTTTAAGATATTTTGATATCTTAAGAGGAAATATTTAGGCTTCTACTACATACAAAACTAATAGTTATAATTGGCACATATTTCCTAAAAATATGACATGCAATTTAATCTAGACCATGACACTAGGATATGACACCTGAGTGTATATGTTTTATTTTCAAAGACTATGCTACATCACACCACAACAATTATGATCTCTAGGTACCCAACATCAACCAACGAAATCTCCCCAAATACTATTATAGTTTCTCCTATATAAACAACACTATTATCCCCACAAAATAATGAACATAAAACATGTTTTTCTTTTAATGTTATTAGTATATGGTTCCTGTTTGTAATGGATGTCTCACGCCCCATTCCTGGGGTATTGGGTATCTCTGGTTTGAAAGCAATGCCAGCACTGCAAATAATTCACACAAATCTGGTAAGATAAGAAAAAAGATTTAGAAACATCCATCAGAAGCTATCAGCTATCAGACAAAAGATACTCTCAGGCACACAGGCTAGCTGTGGATACAAATCTTTAAGCAGTATTTCTGACCAGAGTTCATTATTGAAAAGAGTGAGAATACCCCCAAGGGTGGAAGAGAGGTAAGAGCAGGGGACCATACCAGTGGTACTTCCAGTCCATGAAGGATAAGTATAAACAAAGAAGTATTATCCTGATTAGAGCAAAAACCTGTTACTTCAACTTTAATCTATAAATTTAAAATGTTGCATGTTACTCTTATTCCTTTAATAATTTATAACATTCTTAATACTCAGCAAGAGTTGTTTTAGGACAAAGACTTATCTCATTTATATTGCTTTGACTGGTAGCTGAGTCCTGTGGTGCATGGACAGACACTAATACACTCCATTCTAAACAAGGAAATGTAATGAATGTTACTAAAGGAATCGTTTGCAAGGGAAGTCCATAACATTACTTGGTTCTTAGGCATCCACATCAGAGACATCCTTCTCAAAAGTTACTAGCACAAATACCTACCTGCCAGCCTTAAGAGTGGGTGGAGTTTAGCTTCATCAGTTACAAATATTTTACAAATTATGATAAATTTAGATAACTAGTATGTTGGGATTTCCTTGATTATTTTTTTTTACTTTCTTTCCATGCTTTCTGTTTCTATGTTAATAATATAAATATATTAATGAAACTAAGTCAATTTAATCCTTATCATAATTTAATATAATAATTTAATAACTTATCATAAACAAAATAAAAGCACACCCTAGCATTCCAGATTTGTAACCAAAACTTCACTGTGACCCAAGTATACTTCATAGTAAAGTAAGAAGTCTCTACTTTATTTCTTCATAATTCTTGATAAAAATGCATAATCATAGGAATGCAAAGGAATCTAATCATAATATTGACCCAAAAGGGGGAATATCTATGGAATGTCGACCCAAAAGGGGGAATATCTATGGAATGTCGACCCAAAAGGGGGAATATCTATGGAATGTCAAACAAAGTTTCAATAAGTGTCACTGGGTATTGGACCAACAGCTACTCAGTACCAATAGACTGATAAGAGAAGATCTGATCCTTAATTATCAAGTTTCCATTTATGTAGTGTGTACACAATAAATGTATAGCTATGTAATGAATAAACACAAGAAGATGAAGATCCTGTAGAAAGATTATTTCTTCTCACCAGACTTTTCATTCATTTTTTCACTCTAAAGACTACTTGATGTAGATGATGATATTTTGATGCAGTATGCTTTAGATTTTTTAGAAAAATAGAACCATATTTTTTAAATTGGATAGGTTTCTAATAGCATTGTAGACTCACTGTAAAATAAGTGATGAATGTCATCAGTTTCAAATCAGTTTTTTCTTTCATCCCCTCTTGTAAACTTTCAGGACCCAATGCTTCCTGATCAAAAGTAGCATTCTTTAGTATTAGATACACTGAAAGGGTGGAGATAAGTTTCAACACAATTTTTAGCCAATAACAGGATGAGCTTCCAAGTTTACTTTTAAGCTTTTAAACTTTAATAGACAGTATCTCTATATATTTTACTTTTTGGGGGTGGGGGTTTGGGGCCACCTGTCAGCGCTCAGGGATTATTCCTGGTTCTACACTCAGAAATCACTCTTGCCAGACTTGGGGGAACATATGGCGTACTGGGAATAAAACTCCAGTCTGTCCCAGGCAGTCTGAGTTCAAGGTAAATGCCCTACTGCTGTGCTATTATCCCAGCCCCTATAAGATCTTTTACTGTTAAAAAATAGATACACAACTCTTGTGATTTGTGCAGGAGTAATATATAAATTTAATTTCTTCTTTATAATTAAAATATATATTTAAGGACCATGATTACAAACAAGTTTGTAGTTGGATTTCAGTCATTAAAAAAAAGTACACCTCCCTTCACCAGTATAACCATCCCACCACCAATGTTCCCCATCTTCTTCCTCCCCCACTCCATGTCTGCAAGACAGACATTCTATTTCTCTCACACACTACCATTATGATAGTTGTTGGTGTAGTGATTTCTCTAACTATGCTTACCAATCTTTGTGGTAAGCTTCATATCTAGGGGTGGTCCTTTCAAACCTCATCTCTATTGTATCATAAGTTTAATTTTTTACTAGTATTGCATAACCTTGGATAAATGGAAAAATCAGAATCTCTAAACATTAGAAATTGGAGGGCTGGGGCCCAGGAGATAGCATGGAGGTAAGGCATTTGCCTTTCATGCAAAAGGTCATCGGTTCGAATCCCGGTGCCCCATATGGTCCCCCGTGCCTGCCAGGAGCAATTTCTGAGCATGGAGTCAGGAGTAACCCCTGAGCACTGCCGGTATGACCCAAAAAGATCAAAAAAAATAGACATTGGAGGGCATATATTGGTGAACTTAGAGAAAACAGAATGGAGGTTCCTCCCCAAAATTAAGACTAATAGTGCATAATCCATAAAATATGCCTTTTTGGTTTGTTTTGGGGTTACAACTGGCAGTGCTCAGGGGTTACTCCTGGCTCTACCCTCAGAAATGGCTCCTGACAGGCTCTGGAGACCATATGGAATGGAGGGATTTGAACCATCGTCCTTCTGCATCCAAGGCAAAAGCCTTACCTTCATGCTATCTCTCTAACCCCAAAATATGCATTCTCAACTATCAGATGGGCCATAAAAAGAGTGGAAGGTGATATACACTTTGGTGATAATACTGTGTAGTAGCCTTTTATATAATTATTCTAAACTTAAACAAGATTGTAAACATATCAACTGAACTGTAAGATAAAAATGAAAATAAATAGAAGCAAAAATAATAATAGAATCAATGGAAAATACCAACTTGGAATATTTACAAAGAAAAGTTCAATGAACATCAAAATAAACTTTTATCTTTAGTTTGCAAACACCATTATATTTATTAAATATGTTCTCTTTGTTAGCTTCTTCCTTCCTGTTTTGAATCCTATGTTTCTGTCTTGAATTATTTTCTCATTTTTTTCTAAATCATTCAAAATATCAAATTTCCTAACACTGCAAAAGTAAATACTGTATTAATACATCATGATGGTCCTTCAAACAATAGACATACTCCTTCACAGACATGATGACACAGCAGATATAATGACATTCATGTCAGTTTTAGAATACCTTGGGGCCCGGGAGATAGCATGGAGGTAAGGCGTTTGCCTTTCATGCAAAAGGTCATCGGTTCGAATCCCGGTGCCCCACATGGTCCCCCGTGCCTGCCAGGAGCAATTTCTGAGCATGGAGCCAGGAGTAACCCCTGAGCACTGCTGGGTGTGACCCAAAAAACCACACACACACACACAAAAAAAGAATACCTATACACTGTTTTCAAAAATTCACATTTGACAGTGACCTTAAATATATACTCTGAAGTCTTTTTTAATCTAATATATGATTTGATCAATATTCATGAATTATCTTTTGTATTGACTCTCTAAATTCCTCTCTTTCCTTTATCTTTCTTTTCCTGTGTCTTTCAATAGATTTTTCTTTCTGTTGCTTTCTTGCGATGGGTAACTTTGCATATTCATGGGCACTTATTGTTCCTAATGTATTTCAAGACTTTTGATCCACTTCTTTGAAAAATGAGTTTCCTTAGAGGAATTGCTTTAAATCTGTATAATGCTTAAAAACTATTTCCATTTTAGTTATTTTTTTTATCATCTCTTTTCATAAACAGGGTATGTGCCTCCATTTCCTTGTGTTCTCATTTATTTCTTGAAGCAGTGTTTTGTAGGTTGCTTTTTTTTTTATTTTTTGTATAGGTCCTTACCTCTTTATTTAAACCGACTTCAAATTATTTGAGTTTCTGTGGCACTATTGTGAATGGGATTGTTTTTTAATGTCTATTTCTTCTCTGTAATTATTTGCGTTTAAGGACATTGATGTTTGTGTGTTAATTATGTAGCCTGTCACTTTGTTTTATGAATCTATTGTTTCTAGAAGCTTTTGGTAGAGTATTTAGGGCTTTCTAAATATAGTATTAAGTCATCTGCAAACAGTCAGAGATTGAATTCTTCCTTATATCTGAAAGCCCTTGATATCTTTTCTGTGCCTAAAGGCTATAGCAAGTACTTCCAATACTGTGTTAAATAGGAGTGGTGAAAGAGGGAAGTTTTAATTTGTGCCTGTTAGAGGAAAGGCTTTTAGTTCATCTCCATAATATTTGCCGTGGGCAGGTGTTAAATGGCTTTGACTATATTGAGAAAAGTTCCTTCCACTCTCATCTTGTTGAGATTTTTTATCAAGAATGGGTGTTGAACCTTATCAACTGCTTTTTCTGCATCTACTGATATGGTCATATATTTTATACTTTGATATTGATTGATTTGCATATGTTACCCCATCATTGCATCTCTGGAATCAAACTTACTTGGTCATGGTATATGACCTTCTAGGGCATTGATCCTATTTGCTAGGATTTTGTTGAGGATTATCACATCTGTGTGTCATTAGAGATATTGTTCTGTAATTTTATTTTTTGTAGCATCTCTGTCTGCTTTTTGTTTTTCGGTGCTTTTAGCTTTGTAAGAATCATTTGGGAGTGTTTCTGTTTCTTCAATTTCATGGAAGAGCTTGAAAAGAATTGGTAGGAGTTCCTCTTGAAATGTTCAAAAGAATTCAATAGTGAATCCATGCAGGCCTCGACTTTTGTTTTGGGGAAGACATTTTATCACCAATTTAATTTCATCAATAATGATGGGTCTGTTCAGATATGCTAGATCATCTTGGTTCAATCTTGGAAGACTATAAGAGTCCAGTATTTATCTATTTCTTTCAGATTTTCTTGTTTTGTTGAATAGGATTTTTCAAAATAGTCTCTGATTACCCTTTGAATTTCTGTAGTGCCAGTAGTGATCTCCCCATTTTCATTTATTTTTACTTTCATATTTTCTTAATTTTAATTTGTGATTCATTCAGATTATTCCATGCTTTCTTTGAGTTTTAAGAGGACCCTAAATATTTCTTCCCTAGAGTCCTTATATGAGAGGTGAAATAGGTGATTGGTACTTTTCAGTTAATCAGAGCTGCTACTCATTCTCTATGCATTGTGGAATCTCACATTGTTTCTCCATTATTATGCTTATAGTATGGTATTTTCTATGTGTTAAGATGGAGTTCATTGACTAGAAGAATGCAGGCACAGAGTGCAACTGAATGGCATGTTCCTATGACTCAGCCTTCAGGTGCAGATTCAACTCACCTCTTCATTTGCTTTCTGCGGCCTCTTGGTACAGTGTGGGTCCCTGTGCCAGCAGCAGATCAGAATGGCACCCACATGCTAATGTGTGCACAGCTGGTGGGGAGTAGGCCCCACCCCTTGGTACCATATTTTAGAAACTACTTCAACAACCATGAGGAAGATATAAAGGTCTTCAATTATAGAAAAATATAAGTATGATTTTAGAAAATATAAAGACAGATTAAAAGATAGTGTTTTCTGACTAGTTACTAATTAGAAATCTGAAAATTGGAGCTTGAAAGAAAACTGAGGTGGCTCTCACATAAGTGTCAACATATGTACATGAGATTTTAGTAAGACAGAATAAGTTCATTTTTAAAACCTTCTTTACTTAAACACTGTATTTTACAAAATACTCATACTACAGCTAAACGTGGCTTTCATTTTTCCAACAACTGTCACTCACTAGTTTAACATTCCATCTACCATTGTCCCCAGTTTCTTAGCCTCTTTCAAGCCTGCCTCTTGATAGGCACAATTAATTTAACTAATATTTATTGTTGCAAGTAATTGTTAATAGAATTGTTGAAAAATAATTTACAAAAAAATTGTGAAAATATTTATATCTCACAAAGAGGTCATTATGTATCATTCTTAAGGTTTACAAGCTATTTGTTGCTGTTTGTTGCTAGCTCAGCATTCAGAATATTGGTTTGGTTTTGGGTTGCTTCCATGATAATTTCACAACTAATTAGTGTGTTTTGAAATATCAGTATTAGAAAATAATGGAGGTCTTACTCCAGTAGGTCTAGGATCTGTGGCACTGGTGTTTCAGGGGTTTCTGGAAGTTCAGAAAGATTGGAGAGGGAAGATGATCTGGGGGCAAGGACAGGCTATCACAAAGACCCCAGAGATTTCAGACCTCAAAACGGCATATGTGGAATTTTGCTGTCTAGGTAAATCTGCAGACAGCAGTGCAAAAGCCATTGGCAAGTAACACCGTGAGGCACCTGTGCAGCTCCATCAGCAGAGTGGAGGACTTGTCTCATCCTCCTTGAGAGACATAATTTTTATTTATTTATTTATGTATTTATTTATTTATTATTTATTTATTTATTTATTATTTATTTCAGTTTTTGGGTCTTGCCTGTGTTTTAGAGTTAAATCAAGCTATGGAGCTGACGGATGAGCTGACATGGAGGCTGCTATAGGTTGTGGGTGTGCAAAAGTTTCATTTCGGGGGGAGCACACCCAACATCACTCAGGGGTTACTCCTGAGTCTGAACTCAGAAGGCACTCCTAGCAGGCTTGGGGAATCATATGGGATCCCAGGGACAGAACCTTGTATGATGTGATATGACTGACTACAATTGGACAGAAAAAGTTCATATGTGATTCTGAATCTAAGAAAATAAGTATGTTCTAAAAATTTAGATTTTAAAATCATATTGGTGTTCTGATATCTCAAGGAACAATAAGATAATAAAAATAGATTATTTTAAAATATCAATATTTATTTTTTAGAATGATGACAATTCAAAGAGTGACCTTACAACTTTCTGGTTTTTACTCGTTTTTATTCAAAACAGTTTTGTAGAATTCTGTGGGCCATTCTCTTTTCTACTACTTTTTGTAAGCCCCAATATGTCCCTAAAGAAGTATTTAACAAACTTGTTCTCTTATTTAAAGTAAAATACTAAATTCTGAATAAACTAAATTGAGATGGAGAAAAAGGCACAGATATATTATAGTAGCTCTCAGAGACAAATTTATTCAAAACCTAGGACAACAAATAAATGGTTCTATGTACAGGAACAAGAGACTAGGCAATGCAATTGATATCCCATGGTGAAACGCTCACTCTATACTCCGATAAATAAATTCTTTTATAAATCATTACAAATATGCAAGGGGAATTTAGTCTAACATTAAACTCAGGAAAAGAACTGTAGTTCATTATCTCAATAAGATTCAAGTCAAAAATATGGGGAAAACACAAAATATACTGTGATGTACAAACAACAAAAATCACAATTCCAAGGGCTTATGCTTCTTTAATTTTTAAGAAATCAAATTGAATATTATTTGACTGAAAACTAGTATGACTCACTGTTGGATAACTAGGTTCGGAATAGATGCACTCTTGAATTAGAACTCATAAAACTCAGATATTTAAAAATGTTGAAAAGACAAGAGCCAGCACACATCCACATCTCATGAACCTCCCTTTTGTTCCAAGAGGTTTGTCCTCCAGGTGGTTGATCCCATCTGTTTACATAAGTATCATCCATTGACACTGAGTTAATTGGATAGCTTTTCTTTCCCTTTATCTTCCTGAAGTTGGGTGAGGGTTGCTCTCTGAACATCATAAATCTACATCAGTTCTAGTGCTATGCTGGCTATTCAGCTCCAAGAAGGCAGGTTATGAGTTGCGATGATTTATAGTTTTAATCTTTTCTATAATTTAGGATAGAGACTATGCAACAAGCTCCTATTTACAAAGAAAACAGTTGACAAATAAGTAAATATAGAGAAGATAGATGGATAAATTATCATAATAACCTTGAAATTAAGATTTGATGTTATATAACAATTAATTCTAAAGCAATATATTTTTTAAGTCCTGGAATGGTTGGCAAACTTACTTGTTTTATCTCTACATTTTATGGATAAGTATTAGAAAATGTGTTAAGCTTTTTTACTGTATCCACAATAGAACTGCATTATCATAAACTTATTGTCTCATGGCATATAATATTAATCCCTTATTTATCTGACAAACTTTGAGTACTGTTTTCTGTATTAGCACATTTAAAAAAATAGAAACATCTAGAATATTAAAGAAAAAGGACCCTTTAAAATAGTCTAATCTGTTTCTAATACTGTTAAGGTATTTTTGACAAAATGATACTAATATTTGTTGGAAAACAAGCAATAAGTTGTTGACATTTTACACCAATTCATTTTTCACACTCTTTCCTTATCTTAGTATAATTGTCTTTCTCCATTATATAATAGTACCTTATAATCCAACATCAAGATAATTTGAACTAAGTTAAACATAATTTTGAGTTTTATATGGATCTTTTCCTTAAACCAAGTATAAGAACTGTACACTGTCCTAGAATATTCACCATGAATATTATTCACATCATTAGATTGTTGTGATGATTTCCCTGATAAATGAGTTAGAAGTATTTTTCTATAGAAATTACAATGCATTTTAAGTTTTTCTAAATTTTTATTTATCTTTTTTGAAACTTATGTATATATTTTTTATTATAATTATTTACCAACCCATAAAACATAGAACAAACTGTCAGACTAAATAACTACAAATAATTAGATGTAAATGGTTATATTATATGAAAGTTGCATATAGTTGAGCCTGGAATGTTGAAAATATAAAACTTTTGTTTTATTTTCCCCTTATTTTAACCTTCTCCAAAATTCTAGACAAGGGATATAGCACATAGATCGTTAATCAGAAATGTTTTTTATTTTTAGATTTACAAAGTATATACATCATAGCATGTGTCAGAAGGCCAAACTTCAAAACAAAATTGGCTGACCACCTGGTCAAAGCAATATGCAATATGTCTGTCTAAAATCTGACATCCCCTTTCTTTTCCTTTATAATAGGCTTCTTGGGACAGAGTAGGTAAGATGATTTTTTTGGATATGAGTCAGCTAACTTTAAACCTGTGGCTTGATTACTATAAGAGGCTTGTGTGTGTGTGCGTGCGTGTGTGTGTGTGTGTGTGTGTGTGTGTGTGTGTGTGCGTGTGTGTGTGTTTGTAAATTTTTTTGCCAAAAATGTTTGCTAATTGTTCCACCTTGTCAAGTGAAACTAGACTCCTGTTGTTAACTTCCTAATTGTTTAAACTGTTGTTTAAATTTAAAGAGACACTTGGGACATTGGTGATGGAAATGTTGCACTGGTGAAGGTTTTTTTTTTTATATATTTAATTTGCTAAACAATAAACTTTGTACCTAAAAAAATTAAAATAAAATATCTCCTCAATTCCTCCTGAAATTCATGAGGAAATGGCCTTCTTACTGGAAAAAAAAGATTAATAATGGATTTTGAAGTATCACTATAATGTCTTAAATTCTATAGTGCCCTTAGCTATATATTAGTTTTAATATACCAATAACACACCACTTGCATTTAATGTGTCAAATAGTGCTTTTGGTTTATTTATTTATTAATTCTACTTGGATTTTACCAATCCTTTGCATCTAAAATTAGGATATTGTCAAATTTCAGAATACTTCATTGTACAGCTACAACCAACTTCATGGCTTTGCTTATTTTTATTTATTTATTTGTTTGTTTGTTTATATTTTTGGGCCACAGCAGGCAGTGCTCAAGGGTTACTCCTAGCTCTAGCTCTGAAATCGCTCCTGGCAGGCCTAGAAGACCATATGGGATGCTGGAATTCGAACCACTGTCCTCCTGCATGCAAAGCAAACGCCTTATCTCCATGCTATCTAGCCGGCCCCAAGCTTTGCTTATTTTTATTTAATTTTATACATTTTTATGAAGTTCTAATTATATAACAATTAATAATTCAATAATTATTGATTAATTATAATTCAATATATTTAATATTATGTTTGATATTTTTAAAAATTCAATAATATTTGTATCATATTTATGTATTTCACTTTATATAAATATTATATACATAAATATCTATAATTTGTTAATGAAGAGACATTTACAGAGGCTTATGAGTAAGAAATGGGTAAAAACCCATCCCCTATAGATTGACCTACGCCATGTGGTCCCACTCTACATAGCATTCCTATGCATTAAGAGATCCTAGCAACAACAGTACCCTAAAGACTAGGGCAAAATATCCATAGAACCAAAATTCTTGTGAGGAGCTTTTGATTCATAAATTGTAAATTCTTATCTTTACATTGTTCTTGCTTCAGACATAGCACATGAGAATGTACAGTTTCATGTTCTACTGGTACTCTAAGTGTTGCCATAAACCGTTCAAAGACAATGCTTTCTTATTTTAAAAACTGACAATGTAAGATTTTCTTCTACTGAGAATAGCTTACCCTTTTCATATTCATGAGATTGGAATCAGCTCTAAACTCTCCGGGAACACCAATTGGAACTTTCTCTGTGTCAGTTTCTTTTGATCAATTCCAAACTTGAACTCTGAAAATATTTCAAACTACTGTTCTCAATGAAACTGTGTTTTATCTTAGTGAATATGCTGTCTTTTAACTGTTTTATCTTAGGTATACAATAATTTAGGACTTAAGTACTAATTCCCCCTAACAGTTTAAGAGCATTTCTAAATAATTAATAATCATGGGGTAGGGGGTAAAGGGACCTGAGGAAC
>PVKC010031461.1:0-14599 GCA_004027635.1 Crocidura indochinensis | reverse complement strand
AAAAAAGAAAGAAAAAAAGAAAGAAAGAAAGAAAGAAAGAAAGAAAAAAAGAAAGAAAGAAAGAAAGAAAGAAAGAAAGGAAGGAAGGAAGGAAGGAAGGAAGGAAGAAAGAAAGAAAGAAGAAACTTGACATTGGTGTTAAATATGCACTGGTGAAGTTTGTTATACATTGTATAACTGTAACTCAATCATCAACAACTTTATATGTGAGAGAGAAACTGTATTATTACATCCTTGTAACCATGGTGTTTAAATAAAAATATATTTTAAAAAATCTCACAGCAACAACTGTGATTTTGAAGAGCTTTTACTGGGACCACAGAGAAAGAGTTTGGGGTTGGTCAACCTAGTATGCAGAGAGCCTGGAGTTGATCTTATGTCAGAATACTTCATGGGTAAGGTCTCTCTGTTTTTAGCCCAAAGGTTTTTTCTTTCTATTTCTACCATATTTTGCTGTGGCTATGCAAACAAAAACTGCCAAACACACACCTTTTTTATTATATATTTTCCTCTCTTAAAATAAAAGAGCTTACTAAATCTTCTACTATTTTCTCTCTATTTTTAAATAACATTACTTTCCATCATCTTGAAACAAATGTATTATGATCAATAATGTGAAGTATATGATGTATTTTCTTTAAATAAAAATTATTTAAAAAGAATGAAATTTCTTAATTGCTTATTTTCTTTTTTTTAATTTTAATTTTTTTGGTTTTTTGGACCACACCCATTTGACGCTCAGAGGTTACTCCTGGCTATGCACTCAGAAATCGCTCCTGGCTTGGGGGGACCACATGGGACGCTGGGGGATTGAACCCCGGTCCATCCTACGATAGTGCTTGCAAGGCAGACACCTTACCCTCAGCGCCACCTTCCCAGTCCCACTTATTTTCTTTTTTTTTGGTTTTTGGGCCACACCCGGCGACGCTCAGGGGTTACTCCTGGCTATTCACTCAGAAGTCGCTCCTGGCAGGCACGGGGGACCATATGGGAACCGGGGGATCGAACCGTGGTCCATCCAAGGTTAGCGCGGTAAGGCAGGCTCCTTACCTGCAGCGCCACCGCCCGGCCCCAACCCCACTTATTTTCTTAATTAAATGTAATGATTTTAAAAATCTAATCTCCGCCACCGGGGGTCAGACTCTGTATAGATATTTTCTTGTCCATTCTATTTCAGGACACAGTTCTTAAAGGCACTGGAAGGAGAAGCAGTGAAGTTGTGTTTAAAATGAGGAGGGGTAGGGAGAAGTAGGTGGAGGCACCTTTTCAGATCACATCTCCCATGTGAAGGCTGGATAGGGATGTTCATGATCTGCTAGTGTCATATGATGGTCAGATGCTACAAAATTCTTGGATAAGTTTTGCTTACAGCTATAGGTTTCATTTTTCTTGAAATGACATCAGAACGAGTTTTGTGTGTTTTAGGGCCACACCCGATGGTGCTTAGGAGTTAGTCCAGGCTCTATTCCTAGGAATTACTCCTGGAGGTGCTTTGGGGGACTATATGGGGTGCAGGGATCAAATTCAGGCTGGCTGGATGCAAGGCAAGCACCCTAAATGCTATGTCTCCAGCCCACCCTGAACAGGTATGTGAGAAGAGAGCTAAGGAGATAGCTACTGGAGAGGTGGAAGGGAACTGAAGTGTGTAAGAAGCCACTTTAGAGGGTGCCTGAGAGGTTACTTCTATGGGCATCTAGATTCAAATCCCCTGGGGAACTCTGGAAGAGTAGGAGGACCAGCCTCAAAGTTACCCCCATTAAATGGTAAGGAAGTTGAATTTGTGTCTCATCCATCACTGTTGACAGCTGCTCTCAGGGGTCTAGGCTCTTTACAACTGCCTCCAGGCACAAATGGAGTGTAGGCTAGCAGGAGGGCATAGTGGCAGGTGGGTGAAGGGATAGAAGGTGCTGATAGCACTCAAACTAATTCTGGGGTCCACGGATATGACTTAGTAGCAGCTGCCTGCTACTTCATGTCATGCATGAAGCTCTGAGTTTGATCCCCAGAACCAAAGGATATCACCACTGATATGGAGGATGGAGTGTGGGAACAATTTACTAAAAAAAAAATCCACAAAATTAATGGTTGAAGAAACAGTACAAGGGTAAGTAAGGCTCTTGCTTTGCATGCAGTAACCTTAGTTCAAGCCCCAGTATACACAGACTTCCCAAGAGCCCTGCCAGGAGTCACTCAAGCATAGAGCCAAGAGTAGCTTCTGAGCACTACAAGGTGAGATACAAAAACTAAAAATAGAAAGGTCTTTAATAAAAAATAAAATGTGGGGCCACATAGCACAGCGGTAGGACGTTTACCTTGCAAGCAACTAATCCATGATGGACGGTGGTTCAAATTCCGGCGTCCCATATGGTCCCCTTTGCCTGCCAGGAGGGATTTCTGAGCACAGAGCCAGGAGTAACCCTTGAGTGTGGCCAGGTGTGACCCAAAAGTAAAAAAAAAAAATGAAACCTACTGATGATTAAAAATTATTGCTATTGTTCACTAATATCTTTTTATTATTAATATTTTGTGGATTTTATATATTTTAAGCTGCATCTTCATTCTATTCAATTACTTTTGGTTTGGTGTCATCCCTAGCGGTACTAGGAACTACTCCTGCCTAGGTGCTTGGGAGACATTCCCAGCAGTGCTCAGGGAACTACCTTTATGAAGATGCTTTCTAGTCCTCCAAGCTGTCTGCCTGCCTGCCCCTCCCTTCTAACCCCAAGGCCTTAACACTAATGAAGTCAGAGTCCCACTTCCACTCCACTCCACAGGACACCTTTCATTTGCTCTTGGACAGCAGTGACAGTTTTCCTTCACTGGGCATGAATCATTTTGGCTATTATTCTTGATGGCACAACCTGACAACCACAAGATCTTTAAGGGACAGGAGAGAGAACTCCATGATCTGGAGCACACTTTTTTTTTATTATTTTGTTTTTATTTTTGGGTTTCACCCTGCGATACTCAGGGGTTACTCCTGACTCTGCACTTGGAAATCGCCCCTGGCAGGCTCAGGGGACCATATGGGATGTCGGGAATCGAACCACTTTCCGTGCTGGGTTGTCTGCATGTAAGGCAAAAGCCCTACTACTGTGCTATCTCTCTGACCCCAAGGAAGACGTGTTTTTCATGCAGGAACCGGAGTCTAGTTCTCAACACAATATCCTTCCATTCCCCCACTAGCACAGAGCTGGGATCAACCTCCAACCATAGTTGGGTGTGACCTAAGAGAAAATTTAGCAGAAAATGCAAAATAGTTTAGAAGAAAATTCTTCAGAGTTAAAGGGTCCTCATGGTGCTCGCTTTGGCAGCACATATACTAAAAGGATGACACGCAAATTCGTGAAGCGTTCCAAAGTTTTTTTTTTTTTTAAAAAGGGGGTCCTCATGAATTAATTTGAGTTTTATGTAATCACCTTTGTTTTTGTCACAAAAGTAAGATCTCAGCGATTTCATAAGAAATTTCATAAGAAAATATGCTTGACTGATGTATTTTGAACAGGGTAGGGTTCCCAATTAGTGCCTGGGACAGGTGTCCTCTATTGGATACTCAAGATGGCTATGTGGGCCTGAAGACTTAGAACTTGATTGATGTGATAAAGCTGGGACTCTGTTGAGAGCCACCAGAGCTATACCTGGCAATGCTTTGGGGGACCATGAAGTGCCATCTAGATGTCTCATGCATGCCAGACATGCATTTCAGCTCTTTCAGTTCTTTCCTGGCTCAGCATTCTTTTTTTTTTTTTAATAAATATTTTATTGAATCATCATGAAATAACAGCTACAAAATTTTTTATGATTGAGTTTCATTCATACACTGTCTAACACCCTTTACCAGTACACATTTCCTGCCACCAATGTCCCTAGATTCCCTCCTGTCTGCCTTCCATCCCCTCAACATTTGTCTTCTATCTCTCTATCCCTCCCTTTTTTCCCTTTTAGACACTGTTGCTTGCAATATTGTTACTTAAAGGATATCATGCATATCACTTTACCTTCATTTAGCACCAAGTTCTTGTCCAGAGTGATCATTTCCAACTATCATTGTTATAGTGGTCCCTTCAATGTCCTAACTGCACTCTCCTACTGTTTATGACAAGCTTCCTACCATGGATCAGTTATCCTGGCCCTTTTCCCTATTGTCTTTGGGAATTATTACTACATTATTTTTTCATATTCTGTAAATGCAGCTCAACATTCTTGATGAGGACAGAACTGTGAGCAGAAGCCTGGGCATGAACCTGCACTAAAAATTAGTCAAGGGGCCAAGAGCGGCACGGAGCAGTAAGGCATCTGCTTTGCTGGCACTAGCCTAGGACAGACCGTGGCTTGATTTTCCGGGGTCCCATCTGGTCCCCCAAGCCAGAAGCGATTTGTAAATTTCTTTTTTTTTTTTTTTTTTTTTTGGTTTTTGGGCCATATCCAGTGACGCTCAGGGGTTACTCCTGGCTACGCGCTCAGAAGTCGCTCCTGGCAGGCACGGGGGACCATATGGGAACCGGGGGATCGAACCGTGGTCCGTCCTAGGCAAGGCAACAGGCACCTTACCTCCTGCGCCACCTCCCGGCTCCCGATTTGTAAATTTCTGAGCACATAGCCAAGAGTAACCCCTGAGCGTTACTGGGTGTGGCCAAAAACCAAAACAACAACAACCAATTAGTCAAATTGATGAATTCTGAATATAAAAAAAAGAAATAGTGCTAACTAATGTATTTTCTTTTTCATTACATATAATAAGGATACAATTTTTTTTGTTTGCTTTTTGGCCACACCCAGTAGTGCTCAGGGCTTACTACAGGTTCTGTGCTCAAACACTCCAAGAGGGCTCCGGGAACAGAGCATTAAACCTGGTTTGGCTGCATGCAAAGCAAATACCCTACTCACTATACTATCACTCTGGCCCTGACAAGGATAGATTTTAAATATTTTAAGTAAATAAAAAGCCCTTTGAAAAGCATAAATAAAAATTGTATGCAATGGGGAACCAGAGCCAAACTAAAGCAGGTAGGACACATGCCAAACACATAGCCGAGCTGGGTTTGATTCCCAGCATCTTGTATGACCACCTGGGAACTGCTAAGAGTGCAGAACCAGGAGTAACTCCAAGCTCTGCTAGGTATGGCCCAGAAAAGCAAAAAGAAAATTTGCATGCAATGAAAACCTGTGTCATAGCTTAATTAATGATTTTCTTTTCTTTTCTTTTTTTTTTTTTTTTTTGGTTTTTGGGTCACACCCGGCAGTGCTCAGGGGTTACTCCTGGCTCCATGCTCAGAAATTGCTCCTGGCAGGCACGGGGGACCATATGGGGCACCGGGAAGGATTCGAACCGATGACCTTTTGCATGAAAGGCAAACGCCTTACCTCCATGCTATCTCCCGGGCCCCTGATTTTCTTTCTCTAAGGAACCCCAAATTATGGGATATCATATAATCCCAAAGTGCCTAAGATCGGGTGAAAATTGTATTTTCCCTGTAGATCTCAGGTGCAGAGTGGGGTTTATTATAATTCTCAGTTGACATAATGTTCTTTTTTCTTTGGGGAGGGTGTTTAGGATCACACCCCCAGTGCTCAGGAGTCAATGAGGGGTGCTAGGAATCAAACCAGGGTCAGCCCCAAGGCAAAGCAAGCACTTCACCCACTGTGTTCTCTCTCCAATCCCTCAACCCATAGCAATTTTCCATCAATGGTTTATGGTAAGTTTCTGTCTTATTTTATAGTCTAAATATTTAACATTTTACTTTCCCACTTTTATCATTTTACACATTTGCTGATATTTTCCCTCCGTTGTTCTCAAGTCTTATAAACATCTCCCATTTTGTTTTTCTTTCTTTCCACTCTAGCTATAGAGACATTTGTTAAACAGGAATCTCCAATTTGAGTGTAATTAAGTTGATTTTCCTGTCATTGTTGCCAGAGCTCCTGTGTTTGAAGTCTCAGTTGAAGGCGTCTCTAGTTCACAAAGATTTTTCTCTCTTATTTTCATTCTTCTGTTGACTTTATAGTTTTACCTTTCCTATCTAGGTTTGTAATTCATCTGAGTCCACCTTTGTTTGTGGTGTTAGGTGGAGACTGAACTTTGCTTTTTCTTTCTATAGTTAACAAGTTTTCCTGCTCCATTTTTCTTGAACAATGTTCCACCCTGCTTATAAGTGCCGTTGCTTCATGTTTGGTTCCTAACACAAGTAGGGATCTCTGTCTCATAAACCAATTCTGTATTTTGGGTTGACGTGTTTGTTCAGACACAGCTTTTATAATCATAGCATCACAATGGCATCTCTCTTTATGTGGGAAAATGTCCCAGCTTCAATGTGCTATTAAACCAGTTAGCTAATTTTGTGAATTTTCCTTCTATATGTGTTTTGAACCATCTTATTTAAATTCTCTGAAAAGTTCAGTTGTAGTTGAAATTGTAGATTAATTTGGGAGACTTTGGACAATCCTTAAAAAGCACAGATTACTTGTGTCCCATTAGTTCAGACAGTTTGGTTAAGCCCTATATTAGTTAAAATTTATTTCTTGATTTTTTATTTCTTAGATATCATCTATATGTATGCACATATATACTATATATGTGTATAGTTATTGTAATTTTTGCGGGGGTGGGTTGGTTAGAACTACTTTGACAACGCTCGTGGCTATTCTCAGCAATAATAATATGCTTGGGGTCATTCCAGAAGATATGTATAGGGGACCAAAACCAGTCTTATTCTATGCAAAGTATGCATTCAGCCCTTTGAGCCATCTCCCTGGCCTAGGTACTTAATTCCTAAGTTAGAAATTCTGGTTGACTATACTATTTGAGGTTAAATAAATATATTTAACCCGGCAATACTCAGGAATAGGAGCATTGTGTGCAATTCAAAAAATGGCGGTGTGCAAAGCAAGCGCCCTCTACCTGCTGTGCTATCACTCTGGCCTCATTGGTGATAGTTGATTTGGACCAGAGATAAACTCACTCTCTGTTGAGGGCCACAGTAAAAAAAAAAAAAAAAAAAAAGAATCAGACTTTATAGTCATACAAGGTCTCTACTAAATATTTGTCTTTGTTTTAATTCATCTTTAAAGTAATGTAAAGTGCTGGGGAGGGAACTCAAGTGGTAAGACCATATCCCTAGCATGTACTAGGCTGAGTTCCATCCTGGGTACTGCACAGCCTCCTTGGGTTACTCTTCCCTATTTTATTTTATTTGGTGGTGGTGGTGAGAGGGACACACACACACTCTCTCTCTCTCTCTCTCTCTCTCCCACTCTCTCTCTCTCTCTCTCTCTCTCTCTCTCTCTTCTTCCCTTATTCCCTCCCACCCATTCCTCCCTCTCGTTCTCCTTCTGGTTTTTGGGCCACACCATTGTATGCAGAGTGATAACTCCTGGCTCTGCACTCAGAATAGAGTTTTTTTTTACATATTAAATCATCTTGGCACTTTTGTTTGATTAACATTTAATTAATTATGGTTCTCTTCAAGCTTTTATATCTATGTTTGTAAGTCAAAGAAACCTATAAGTTCATTTTCTTATCATGTTTCTATCTGATATTGCAATCAAGATTGCATTGCTCATAAAATGAATGGGAAAGGTGTCACTTTTTCCCCCCTTTTTCTTTTTTTGTGTTTTCTGGTTTTGTGCCATACCTGGGGTTGCACAGGATTTACTCCTCGCTTGTGTTTAGGGATCACTTATGGTAGTGCTCACAGGACCATACAAGATGCTGGAATTCTTGCAAGGCAAGTGCCTTACCCCTTGTACTATCTCTTTGACTACTTCTTTTGTCATTTCTTTTTATGTGATCTGGTGAAACTTGTAAAGTAAAGAACTTTCAAACTTTGATAAACTTTAGCTACACATATTTGTTTTTGTTAGGAGAGGTTTTGCTGATTATTTTTTGATTTGCTGATTATTAAATATTTTTGACTCATTCAAATTTTCTTTTCTTTTCTTTTTTTTTTTTTTTTTTGTTTTTGGGCCACACCCAGTGGCGCTCAGGGGTTACTCCTGGCTGTCTGCTCAGAAATAGCTCCTGGCAGGCACGGGGGACCATATGGGACACCGGGATTCGAACCAAGCACCTTTGGTCCTGGATCGGCTGCTTGAAAGGCAAACGCCGCTGTGCTATCTCTCTGGGCCCCTCATTCATATTTTCAAATTTTTCTTACAACAATTTTGTAATTTTTCCTCTAGTAATATATTTTTCTCACTTTGGTCTTCAGGTTGGGTTTGTAACTGAGTGGCAGAATACAGGCCTCAGATATTAGAACCTGATTTGATCCCTAGCACTGCCAAAAAATTATAAAAAGAATTTATCTGAATACCTCACATGTGTAGGACTCTCAGTTTGATCCCTGGCCACCCCTCTACACACCACACACACACACACACACACACACACACACACACACACACACACATAGAGGTAAGATTTATTTGTGCATAATTGTCCTCAGTAATCATTTATTTTCATTCTTTTCATTTTTTTCTCTCCTTCCTATTTATTTTTATTGTTGTTGCAAAGATTAGAGTTTATATATCTACCTGGTTGTGCTATTTACACTCTTGGTGAAGGAACTTGTGGAGAATTACATGCTATTGTTATGTTTGCACACCAGCTTGTGTGTAAACTGGGAGTTCCACTCTCAGCCATGTTCTGATGGGAGTGATAACTGAAGGTCGCTCTGGTGCTCTCATCATGGTGCTCACAATCTGTGCTCATTGATCCTATATCTTTAACTGTGTGCTCAAGGCAGCTTGTACACATTAATTTTAGTGTTTACACTCCTGTGAAGATAAAGCAAAGATTGTGTGCATCCTGGGTTTGATCCCCAGTGTTCCATATGGTCCCCCGAGCCGGGAGCAATTTCTGAGTGCATAGCCAGGAGTAACCCCTGAGCGTCAACGGGTGTGACCCAAACCACACCCCCTAAAAGAAAAAGAATTTAAAATATGTGATCTCTTGTGAGATTGTTAAAGGAAAAAAAGAGAAAATATTTGAGGTTGACTTTAAGGGCAAACCCAGACAACAAGAGCTAGACTTGTACTTGGCTCATGGAAATGGTACCTGGTGTCAAACTGATGGCCGAGTGCTTGCAAAGCAAGATTTAGAAAAAAGAGGTCAGAGCTATAGTACAGAGGGTAGGGTGCTTGTTTGCATGCAGCTGACCTGGGTTCTATCCCCAGAATCCCATATAGGACCCTGAGTAATGCCAGAAGTGATTCCTGATTGCAGAGCTAGGAGTAACCCTGAGCATTGCTGAATGTGATCCCAACACCCCTGCCCAAATTGTTTTTGTCTCTGATTCACCTCCTAGGCCCCAAGACTTTCTAATATATTCTTTGTAGTTTTCAATTTTCATTAGAATACTTTCTCTTTGTTGGGGAGATAGCTCTAAGACTAGAGCACAGGCTCTGCATGTGAAAGCCCCAGGTTCATTTCCCAGCATTTATGGAACCTTAAACACCACCATTTTACTTTTGCCCTTAAAGTCAACCTCAAATATTTTCTCTTTTTTTTCCTTTAACAATCTCACAAGAGATCACATATTTTAAATTCTTTTTGGGGGTTTGGTTTGGGTCACACCATTGATGCTCAGGGGTTACTCCTGGCTATGTGCAAAGAAATCACTCCTGGTTCGGGGGATATGGGACACTGGGGATCAAACCCAGGTCTCTCCTGGGTTGACCATGTGCAAGGTATATGCCCTAACACTGTGCTATCATTCTGGCCTTCACATATTTTAAATTCTTGATTCAGTTATATCAATTCTGCTTTACATGGCTTAAATATTTTAGTTTACCAATAATATTCTTCTAGTTCTGTGAATTTATGTTCATCTGAGAATAACAACTATTTTTTCTGGTGTTGTGTTGGCAGAGAGAATGAGCATCAGACCTTGAGCCAAATCCTTCAATGTGGATATTGGTGTGGGGGTAGGAAATCCCAGGGCAAAGTGCTCCAAGCAATAAAAGTCACTGTGGATAATTTCCTTTTTCAGGAATGATAGCCACCAGGCAGGTCTGCTCCAGAAAAACATTTTTTTTGCAGGTCACACCCAACAGTGCTCAAGGGTTACTCCTGGCTGTGGCACTCGGGAATTGTTCCTGGCAGGCTCAGGGGACCATATGGGATGCCGGAATTCAAACCACTGTCCTTCTGCATGCAAGGCAAACACCACACCTCCATGCTATCTCTCTGGGCCCCAGAAATTATTTTAATTAAATAATTTCCTTATTTGAGCACCGTGGTTACAAAATTGTTCATACTTGAACTTCAGTCATAGAATATTCATCACCCTTCACTTTTTTTTTTCCACTGAAGTTCCTGGTTCCTCTCCCATCCACCCACCTTAATGCCTCTGTCTCTGTTTTGTCTTTGTTTTGCTGTCTGTCTGTCTGTCTTCCTTTTTGACGCTGTGGTTGTACTATCATTAATTAAAGGGTACCATACACGTCACTTTATCTACTTTCTGCACCCAGTCCTTGTTTAGAGTGATCAACTCCAACTATTATTGTCATAGTAGACCTTTCTCTGCTCTAAATGCCCTCACTGTTCTTTGTGGCAAGCCATGAGTTCTTAAATTCTTACAAATAAGCATTATAGGGGAAAATCAATTTCCTTGGAAGTGCAACAGCCATAGGTAAGCCTCTGCCTGGTTTTAAAATTAATTGACCTATTTCTACTTTTACAAAATATATATAATTTCTTTAAACACTATGGTTACAAAAATGTTTGTAATTGTGTTTCAGCCATATATGCACACCCCCCCCCCTTCACCAGTAAAACTTTCCCTCCACTGTTGTCCCCCATTTTCCTCCCCCCTTATCCCTACCTGTCTTCAAGGCAGGCATTATATTCTCTCTCATCATTGTCATGATAGTTGTTAGTGTAGTTATTTCTCTTAACTGCACTTACCACTCTTTGTGATAAGCTTCTTATCTTAGGCTGGTCCTCATCTCTATTGTTATCGAGTATTATTATTATAATACTGTCTTTTATTTTTCTTAAATACCACATATGAGTGAGACTATTCTGTGTTTATCTCTCCCCACTGACTTACTTCACTCAGCATAATAGTCTCCATATCCATCCATGCATAAGCAAATTTTGTGACTTCATTTTTTTATAACAGCTGCATAGTATTTTTTGGGTCACACCTGGCAGCTCTCATGGGTTATTCCTGGCTCTATGCTCAGAAATCACTCCTGGCAGGATCGAGGGACCATACGGGATGCCAGGATTCAACCACCGTCCTTCTACATACAAGGCAAGCACCCTACTTCTGTGCTATCTCTCTGGCCCCATGCATAGTATTCTTTTGTATAGATGTACCACAGTTTCTTTAACCATTTTTCTGCTGTTGGGACATGTGGATTGTTTACAGATTCTGGCTATTGTAAATAGTGCTGCAGTAATCATAGGAGTGCAGAGAGCATTATTGTATTGTGTTTTTGTGGTACTAGGGTATATCAATAGGAGTGGTATTGCTGAATCATATGGGAGTTCAATGTCCAGTTTTTTAATGAATATCCATTTTGTTTTCCATAAAGACTGGACTAGATGACATTCCCACTAGCAGTGAATGAGAGTTCCTTTCTCCCCACATCCAAGACAGCAGTGGTTGTTCTTGTTCTTCGTGATGTGTGATAGTCTCTGTAGCATAAGATGGTACTGCATTGTTGTTTTGATTTGCATCTCCCTGATGATTAATGATATGGAGCATTTTTTCATGTACTGGTTTGCCATTTGTATTTGTTCTTTGAGAAAATGTCTGCTCAATTCTTCTCCCTATTTTTTGATAGGGTTAAATATTTTTATCTTGTTAAGTTCTTTCAGTACCTTATATATCTTAAATATTAGTCCCTTATCTGATGGGTATTGTATTGCTTTTGCTTTTTTGTGCCTCACCCAGCAGTGCTAGAAACTACTTCTGACTCTTTGTGGGGTGTTATTTCACTGGTGTTGCTAGATCATATGGTTCTGTGGATTGAGCCTCAGGCCTCCAGCATATCCTCAGCATATTGAACTATGTCTTTGACCCTGGGCCTGTTTTTTCTTCTTTTGTTTTTGGGCACACCCAGCAATGCTTACTCCAGGTTTTGTGGTCAGGAATCATTTCTGAAGGGGCTCAATAGGACCATATAGGGTGCAGGGGACTGAACTCTGGTTGCCTGCAAGGCAAACATTCTACACACTGTACAGTCTCTCTAGTCTCTTCCTAGGCCCATTTATAACAATTTAATTGATACTTCATTTTAGCAGAATATTTATGCTGCCTCCTTATTATTATTTTGGTGCAAGATAGAAAGACAATCATCAGTTTCTTTGACAATAGATTTTAAAAAAGGGTCAGAGCTATACCACAGGGTAGTAGACATTTCCTTGCACGTGACTGACCCTGGTTTGATCCCTAGCATTTCAGATGGTCTCCCAAGCCTTCCAGAAGTAATTTCTGAGCACAAAGCCAGGAGTAAACCCTGAGCATTGCCGCATGTGACCCAAAAACAAACAAAAAATTGTTAAAATATAAATCGTATTTAAAATAAAACATAATACATTTTTATGAGACACATGTATTTATATATATGAATATATTTGACACTCATATTTCCTATCTCTTGAGTGGCTTATTTATAACCTTTGCCCACATATTGGTCATTTATTTGCATGTTCATTATGATTTATAAAACTTGTTGGATGAAAGAAATG
This sequence comes from Crocidura indochinensis, assembly GCA_004027635.1. Classification (NCBI taxonomy): domain Eukaryota; kingdom Metazoa; phylum Chordata; class Mammalia; order Eulipotyphla; family Soricidae; genus Crocidura; species Crocidura indochinensis. The sequence continues at coordinate 1,902 of PVKC010031461.1, read as the reverse complement.
TTCTTTCTTGAATTTTTTGCATATTGCCTATCTATGAGCAATCACATGAATTGGGTTGCTGGATTCACACACTGGATTGTACTTCACTAGGATCACCATCCACATGTGGGACAGGGCCCAAGCACCAATCTGCACCTTCAGTCTCGAAAGGCAGCAGAGTCTCAAAATTTCCCTGGGTTTATTGTCCCTGGGTTTTATGACATTCTTTTTGTTTTGTTTTGTCTTTGGGTCACACCCAGCAGTGCTCAGAGTTTACTCCTGATTCTATGCTCAGAAATCACTCCTGGCAGGCTCCAAGGGACCATATGGGATGCTGGGATTCGAACCACCGTCCTTCTGCATGCAAGGCAAATGCCCTACCTTCAGGCTATCTCTCCAGCCCCTTTATGACATTCTTTAATTTTCTGATGACAACAAAATCTTTGACACATAAAGATTTTATATGAATTGATTTTTAAAATATTAACTATTATTTTTGTTTTTATGTTTTTGAGCATACCTGGTACTGTTCAGGATATATTCCTGGTTCTGTGCTCAGGAATCACTTCTGGCAGGATTCAGGAGGCATATATAGTATTGGGATCAAAATTGAGTTGATCACATGCAAGGCAAATGCGCTTCCTACTGTACTATTATTCTAGCCCCTACAGTATTATTGTTATGTTATTTTTTGGTGGTGCTGGGGTTCTAACTGGCATTGACCACATACAAGACTTACCCTGTACCAGTTCTCTAACTCAATTTTTGTAGAATCATATCTGAAATGACTGTAATGGGATTTTTCTCTAATGATTTAGTCTTTCAAAATCACATTTCTAAATTTTGAAAACATATGTTGAGGAAAAACTACAAAGTTCATACTACTTCAAGTTCTAAAGTATGTATATTGAGGTTAATCAGAGAGCAGATACTAGAAATTTCATAAATAACATGTACAGTAATGTATAGTTACTGAAGAGAATTTAAGTGTAACTCAACTTGCTTTTAGATGGCAAAATATTTAGCTCTGGCTATATGAAAATGTGCATTTGAATATATATATTTTAAAGCCAATAGTTAACAGACAACAGAGGTCTCTCCTTTGTTCTGAATTAGTTGTAAATGGATCAGCAAAAGTATTGATTTGTTTTGCAGGCACAATAAAGCTGCATTCACTCTTTTAAATCTTGAGAAAGACATTTATTACCCTAATTCACTAGGACCAATGGTTATAAATGAAGGTGTTTCCTCCAAAGTTAGGTTTATAACCAGATCTTGTTTGGTCAGGAACTATAAAGATGATCTAGTTCTAGTCCAATCTCATCTGTAGCAGAAGACAACCAGGCCATAAGAATTAAGTAACTTTTTAGAGTAGTGAATAGCAGAGCCAGAACTGGAGCTGTCAAGTTAAACATTTTTGATGGTGAATCAGACAATTCTGCAGTGAGAAGAGGAAGAAAATAAATAGCACCCAAGGTTAGTGCTAGACTCAAGGATAATTAAATAGGAAATATTATAATTGTCTCCCTAAATATTTCCTACTATCATCACATATGATGTTTTATGGACAATAAATACCCACTTCTGGACACTTTCCCTGAATTTCCAGTGACTATCTGTCATGCTGCATCCCAACTATATGTGCCCTGAGTCCTTGTTCTTCAAATATTCATGTTTATGCATGTTTGAACACTTCTTGAGCAAGCAGACAAAGCCAGGGAGAAGTGATTGGAGAACATAAAGGAGGGGATGCTTATTTCATACATTACTGTTGAATTGATCCTACTAGGACATCAAATCATTTAACTTCAATAATATAGTTATCCTATTAGAACATACTTGGGGTAAGGTGCCTGCCTTACCGCGCTACGGACCGCGGTTCGATCCCCCGTGCCCCATATGGTCCCCCAGGCCAGCCAGGGG
>PVKC010031460.1:0-14514 GCA_004027635.1 Crocidura indochinensis | reverse complement strand
CTTTCTCTTTCTTTCTTTCTTTCTTTCTTTCTTTCTTTCTTTCTTTCTTTCTTTCTTTCTTTCTTTCATTTTCGGGCCACACCCATTTGATGCTCAGGGGTTACTCCTGGCTAAGTGCTCAGAAATTCCCCCTGGCTTGGGGGGGCCATATGGGACACCAGGGGATCGAACTGCGGTCCTTCTTTGGTTAGCGCTTGCAAGGCAGACATGTTACCTCTAGTGCCACCTTGCTGGCCCCATGAACTGAATTTTCTAAACAAACACATAAATATAGATAGCAAAAAGGTCAGAAGAAAATGTTAAATGTTACAATAACCAGACATCTCTGAACTTTTTGTTATTCATTATTCTCATCTTTTCTATTTATTTCAACTTTGCTGTTTATACTGCTTTCTAATGATACATTTGCTAACCAAAACTCTAAATAATAAAATCAACACTATTCATCTCTATATATTATGACTACTCTCCACTCTTAAAAGCATTTAAAAAAATATTAGCATTGAGGTCAGAGACAGTATAGTGTGCTGTGTGCTTGCTTTGCATTAAGTCAACCTGGGTTCAATCCCTGGCACAGAACTAGAACAAACTTAACTTAAAAAAGTTATTAGTGTGAATAGTAAAATATAGTAATAAAAGACTATTCACCTTACATTGATGAAATATTACTACTATTACCTAAATAAACCCAATATATTTTGCATATGTTTAAAGTAGTCAAAGTAGCTGCTAGGTAGCACAGGGGTTAAGGTTAAGACACTTGCTTTGCATATGGCTAATCCAGTCCCATCATCTCCAAGACCACACATATACCTGAGCACTGCCAAAAGTGATCCCTGATCAGATCCAGGAGTAAGCACAGAGCACTGCCAGGTGTGACCCAAAAACATAAATAAATGAAGCAGTCATAGAATCCAAGTGATCCCTAAAACTAATCTGGAACAAAACAATCATACTGTATTAAATTTCATAGAAGTCTGATTGCTTTAATATAAAAATTATTTTATCCTCAAACCTTCAAGGATGTGTATGCTTTGCCAGTAATATACCACCCCCCAACATACATCCCCTCTCTCATATTGATTAGGTTACATTAAACATGTCCTCTTCCCGTCTCCTTCTACAACCATTTATAAATGACTTCTACAATCATAAAAATCCTTTTCATATATTATAAGCAGAGATATAACTCAATGCAAATAGTATTAAACATTTTCCTGTAATCAGTAAAATGCAAGAAATTTAGAAAATATTTGCACTTAAAAAGTTTGCGAATGAGCAAGAAGAATAAAGATAAGGCTTGGGGCTAGAGTGGTGGCGCAGCCATAAGGTGTCTGCCTTGCGCACGCTAGCCTAGGACAGACCGTGGTTCGATCCCTGAGTCCCAGATGGTCTCCCAAGCCAGGAACAATTTCTGAGCACATAGCCAGGAGTAACCCCTGTGTGTCAATGGGTGTGGCCAAAACAAAAAAGAAAAAAAAATATTTATTTTAATGTAGCTGCATATGGCAGCAAATCCCTGGTAACACATATGGTCCCTTAAGCACCATCAGTGATGACTCGAGCAGAATTAGAATAGATCCTCCAATATGTGCTCCCTCCCCTTAAAAATAAAGTCTGCAAAAAAAAAAAAAAATAATAATAATAATAATAAAGTCTGCAATTGAGAATTTGTTATATTCCAAATTTAACTAAGGAAAATATGTAATTTCTTCTTTGGTTATTGGGTCACACTCAGCAACAGTCAGGGTTACTCCTAGCTCTGCACTCAGGAATCTACTGAGGGTACTCAGAGAACCATATGGCATGCTGTGGATCAAACCAAGGTCAGCAGTATGCAAAACAAGTGCCTTACCCACTGTCAGCCCAAAACATATAGAGAGAGGGTAGCCTACTATAGACCCAAAGTTTGTGTTTTATGGGGTTTTTGTTTGTTTGTTTTGTTTTGAAACCATATCCAGGAGGGCTCAGGGGTTACTCATGGTTCTGTGCTCAGATATTATTCCTGGCAGGCTCAGTATGCCATATGGGATGCTGGAGAACAAACCAGGATCTGCTATGTAAAAGGTAAATGTCCTCCCTGCTGTGCTATCGCTTTGCACTCCCCGCTTATAGTTTAATAAAAATAATTCAATAAAATTGGGGGCAAGTTTTCCAAGTGTAGAAATAATAATAATAAAAAAAGAAATTACTATATTAAAAAAATTCTAACAAAATGCAACCAAAATTGAAAAGATAATACTATCATCAATTCAACATAAATATATCAATATAAAAATATACATATCAAATACATGGCTTGGAAATACAAATAAATGTAGTGGGAACAATTTCATAATATAAATCTCTAGAATTTTTTTTTTCATTTTTTGCACAGACCACGAGTATTGGACATACCCACCACCAATGTTCTTTGCATAAGATTATCTATGTGTTTATGGTAGTTCTCTGGTGACATGAAACCAGGACTCCTGAATGAAAGGTGTATGCTCCAGCCCACTGAGATATCTCCTCCACCCTGAATCTATCTTACCTGCAGGTGCTAAATTAATAAACAATAAAATTCACTTAAAAAGAAAAACAGGGAAATATGTTACTGAAATTCAATCAGCATGTATATTTGTAATTATTTCAAAATATGTATTGTAATTATTTAGTTTTCCTTTTTCTGCAAAATATAAATTTTCATGACTAGGAGAAAATTCCATGATAAGCATTGAAATGAATATAGTTTCTTTCACATTTTTACTTATCTTATGTAAGGATCATTAACAAAGAAATCAGTTAAAAGAATGGGAGAAAATGGGCTTGAGGTAAAATCAATATATAGTAAAAACTTCATTAACTTCATTAACCATCAGAAAAATTTACTTACATCTGCTTAGAAAGTTGTCAATATTTTTGTTTTTTCTTAAAGCAGGGAAATCCAAATCATATACCAAAGCATCCAATCCATCCTAAATAAACAAAAAAATTATTTTAATTATTCTATGAACAGTTTCCTTTTTATGAGAAAATAAAACACACCCTTAACATTAATTTGCCTCTCTAATAGTCTACATCTATTTAATTTCTTCTAAAATTAGAAATTATTTTCATTTATTATACAATTTTCACTTTCTAACTCTCCCAAACAGAGGAACAAAATCACTCCCAAACTTGCTGCATAAGTGACTTCAACATTTCCCCTTTCACTTCTTTATTACATTTATTATCTTTTCAACAGATTCCATCAACGATTAAATGGCCAATATACGTGACTTCAAATATAACAAAATTATTGATTACTAATATGTAACATTTGGGATAAAGTTAATCTGTATTCAGATACTTTAATTTTAGACAATACTAAATTTTTATTAGAATTCTTAGAGGCACTTTCTGGAGCAACAACAGATAAACATGAGATTTAGTTCTTCAGCTTTGGACATTAAAGCATTATCTAATACTGGTGAATGTGGGCATCCTTATCCTTGTCTTGTGCCTGATCTTAAAGGGAAGGTTTTCAAAGTTTTTCACCACTTAGTATGTTTGATGTGAAATTGTGATAAATAGTTTTAACATGTTGTGTAAAGGTACTTCAACTCCCATATTATTAAGCTGTATCTTTTTATCATGAATAGCTGTTGGATATTGTCAAATGTTTTCTCTGCATCAACTGATATGATCATATGAACTTTATTTTTCTTTGTATTAATATTGTGTATTACACATTAATAGACTTGTATATGTTTAACCATACCTGCCATCCCCAGGATGAATCCCATTTGGTCATGGTGTATGATTTTTGTGTGTTGTTAAATTCAGTTTGCAAGTATTTATGCATTTATGTTCATCTGGGGTATAGATCTAGTTTTCCTTGTTTGTTGTCTGTCTCTATTTCTGGTATCAGGGTGTTGTCTGGAAATGTTTGTTTCTTCAATTTCATAGAAGAGCTTGAAAACTATGGGTAATAGGTCCTCTTTGAAGGTTTGGAAGAATACATTAGTGAGCTCACCTGGGCCTTTATTTTGAGAGTGATTACCATTTTTATTTCCCCAATAGTAACTTCTGTTTATGTGTTTCATAAATCTTGGTTCAACCTTGAAAAGTCATAGTAAGCCATTTATCTATATCCTTCTGATTATCTTGATTTGTGGCATAAAGATTTTCAAAATAATTCAGGATGATTTTCTTTCATTCAATTCAGTTTATTTTATTTGGGGTCTTTATCAATCTTGCTAGTGTTTTATCAGTCTTATTTTTTCAAGAACTAGCTCTTAGTTTCATTAATCTTTTGGGGTTTTTTGTTTGCTTATTTTTGGGTCATACCCGGCAGTGCTCAGGGTTTACTCCTGGCTCTACACTCAGAAATCGCTCCTGGTAGGCTCAGGGGAACAATATGGGATGTCAGGATTCAAACCACCGTCCTTCTGCATGCAAGGCAAATGCCTTACCTCCATGCCCTCTCTCCAGCCCTGATCTTTCCTCTTAACTACATTGTTGCTATGTCCCATATGCTCTTGTTTGTTTCTAGGAATCTTCTGATTTCCTCTATTACCTACTGGTTGGTCAACAGTGAAACTGTTTAACACAGCAATTAGGCAATATAAGGATTTGCTTTGGTTTGTTTTGGTTTGGTTTTTGGGTCACACTTGGCAGTGCTCAGGGGTTACTCCTGGCTCTATCCTGAGAAATCGCTCCTGACAGGCTTGGGGGACCATATAGGATGTCGGGATTCGAACTACCGACCTTCCACACGAAGGCAAATGCCTTCCCTCCATGCCATTTCTCCGGCCCCACAATATAAGGATGTTGGGGCCCGGGAGATAGCATGGAGGTAAGGCGCTTGCCTTTTGTACAAAAGGTTATCGGTTCGAATCCCGGTGCCCCATATGGTCCCCCGTGCCTGCCAGGAGCAATTTCTGAGCATGGAGTCAGGAGTAACCCCTGAGCACTGCTGGGTGTGACCCAAAAACCACACACACAAAAAATAAAATAAAATTAAATTAAATTAAATTAAAAAATATATATATAAGGATGTTAAGGCATTCAAATAGAAAAGTCAATCAAGCTTTATTTGCAGATGTCATATGATACTTAGAAAGTCCTAAAGACTTAACATAAAAGCTCATAGTGATAATAGATGTATATAGTGAAGAGACAGGCTACAAATTAACATACAAAAGTCCATGGCTTTTCTATATGCAAATACTAAACTATGAGAGAAATTTTTAAAAAATTCATAATTGTATCTTAGAAAATCAAGTACTAGGAACCAATTTAACAGCATGGTGAAAGACCAATACAACCATGAAACACTACCAAATATAAGAGATGACAAAACTGTTCAGCAGGTAGGACACTTGTCTTACACAGGGCCAACACAGGTTCAATCCCCAGTACCCTATATGGACTGAGCAACCAGGAATGATTCCTGATACTCCAAGAAGAGTAATTCCTGAACATTGCTAGGTGAAACCCTCCCAAAATAAATAAACAAACAAAAATAATGAAAAGAAATAAAAGAGGTCTAGAGGAAATGGAACATCCCCTGTTCATAAACTCAGAGAGTTGACACTTTCAAGATGGCAATACTCCCCAAAGCATTATATAGATTCGGTGTAATCTCTATAATACTCATGACATTAGAGAGAAGGAGGAAGAGAAGGAAGGAGAAAGTGGAAAGATGGGAGAGAGGAAGGGAAGGAGGGAAGGAAAGGATGGAAGACTTTTGAAATTCATATGGAATAATAACTTCCACCCCCAATATTCAAGCAAACCTAAAAATAAAAAAGGAGGGAGGCATTGCTCTCTCCGATCTCCAAATTACGGAACAACAGTAATTAAAACAGTGTGGTACTAGAATAAGGACAGACTCGCTTAGATCAGTGGAATTAGAGCTGAAAATCCAAAGACAGAGCCTTAGGCATACAGGCAGCTAATTTTTTATAAAGAAGCAAAAAATATTAAGTGGAACAAGAAATGCCCTTTAGCAAACAGTGCTGGGAAAACTGGTTAATCACATGCAAACAAAATGAACTAAAATCCCTTTCTACACAAAAGTAAAAAAAAAAAAAAAAACAGAGGAAAATATAGGTGGACTCTTCATGACATTGAAGTTAAAGACATCTTTTGTTTTTGTTTTTGTTTTGTTTTGGGGCCACACCCAGTGACACTGAGGGGTTAGTCCAGCTTTGTGCTCAGAAATCATTCTTGGCAGGCTCAAGGGTACATATGGGAAGCCGAGGACTGAACTCAAGTCTGTCCCATGTCAGCTGCATGCAAGGCAAACAAACGCCCTATTACTGTATATCACTTCAGTCCCCTGAAGTTAAAGACATCTTTAAGGAATCAACACCATTGGTCAAGCAAATAGCAATAAAGATAAACAAATGGGACTACATTAAATCAAGAAGCTTATGTTCCTCAAAGGAAACAGTAACCAATATACAAAGACAGCCCACATATTGGGGAAAATTATTTTCTAATTATTATCCAAGATAAGCAAAACACTGATAGAACTATACCAAAAAAGTAAATACCACCAAAACTCAAGTCTATCAAAAATGGGAAGATGAAAACAAACTTCATCAAAGAAGAAATACAAATTGACAAAAGGCATATGAAAAAGTTCTGCGTCACTTATTATCAGGGACATGAAAATCAAAACAACAATGAAATAATCACCTTACACCACAGGATCTGCATACATAAAAAAGAACAAGAACAATCAGTATTGGCACTTAAGTAGAGGATAAAGGGGCACTCACTGACTACTGGTGAAAATGTACTCTTGTCCAGTCTTTCTGGAAAATATGAGCATTCCTTAAAAACCTAAAAATTGAGCTTCCATTTGATGCAGCAAACCCACTTCTTGGAATATATCCCAAAGTCCCAAAACTACAATGAAGAAAAGGCATTTGCACCTCTAGATTCCTTGCAGCATTATCCAAAATAATCAAAAACTGGAAACAACCCAGTGTCTAAAAACAGATGACTGGATAAACAACTATGATACATATACACAATGTAATACTACTGGCTGTAAGAAAGATAAAATCATGCAATATGCTGCTACATGGATGGACCAGTATTGTATCATGCTGAATGAAGTTACTAGAGGTAGAGAGACTAACAGAATGAGCTTTCTCACATGTAGGATATTTAAAAAATGTAATGTGTAATTACAAATGTCAAAGGCAAAGAAAACAGACAGGGAAACTGGCTTTCTATAGGAAGCACTCCACTTGGAAGGGGAAGAGAACAGAGAAATGACAAAATGGTATTTAACCTACAGGAGGAGTGGTAGCTAGGTAATGTGAAGATGTGAAATATTAAAAGTAGAAACTCTTGTAATCCATTTAGATCATGCAGGACACCAAGGAATAACATTCAGATAATCCCAAGTAATCTTTACTTGTTAGAGAAATTTAGTTTGTTGCTACATTGTCAAAGAATAAAGAACAGAAAAAAACCTAGAAAACAGTCAATAGACTACCTAGAGTGGTGGTAACAAAGAATGAAAGAGAAATTACAAAAGAATATACAGGGCCGGGAGAGATAGCACAGTGGCGTTTGCCTTGCAAGCAGCCAATCCAAGACCAAAGGTGGTTGGTTCCAATCCCGGTGTACCACATGGTCCCCCCGTGCCTGCCAGGAGATATTTCTGAGCAGACAGCCAGGAGTAACCGCTGAACACCCCCGGGTGTGACCCAAAAACAAAAACAAAAACAAACAAAAAAAGAATACACACACACACACACACACACACAAAAGAATATATACACTTTATATTTTGTGTTAAGCCATAAGTGTGAATCACTCAGTTTACTTTAGAATACTTAAAAATATTCCCAAATAGGGGGAGGGGAAGGGAAAAAAAATTTCCCAAATAGGGGGCCAGAGCAGTCACGCAGGATTAGGGTGCTTGCCTTGCATGTGGCTAACCCAGGACAATCCTCGATATTGAACCCCAGCGTCCCATATGATCCCCCAATACAGGAGTGATTTCTGAGTGCATAGTCAGGAGTAACTCCTAAGCATCACTGGGTGTGGTCCAAAAACCAAAAAAAATCCAAATAGGAAACCAAAAAGCAAAGTCAAATTTAAATAGGCTTTTAAAATTCATTGTATATGGTGATAACTGACCATGAAGATGACTAAGCAACTAAGCATGATAATGCTGAAATACTTGAAGCAGTTCACCCACCCAAAACTACCTTTCCAATATTGAGTTTGTGTAAATATGAAGAAAATGTTGCTCCACTAAAGCAAACTCACTTATCCACCCACAAGCATTTGAATAATCTGATTTTCAAAAAAATCAGTTAATTTATACCTGAGCTAATTAAACAGAAAAAAATTAAACACACACGTCTGATTTGCTAAGAAAAAGGCAAATTAAACATCCACATTGGAAAAAAAAAAAAACCATCTGGGCCAGAGAGATAGCATGGAGAAAGGGTGTTTGCCTTGCATGCAGAAGGTCGGTGGTTCGAATCCTGACATCCCATATGGTCCCAAGAGCCTGCCAGGAGCAATTTCTGAGTGTAGTAACCCCTGAGCGCTGCCAGGTGTGACCCAAAAACCAAAACCAAAAACAAACAAACAAACAAAAAAAACCCATTTTCCATTAGGTGTTAAATTAAGGATTATGTCAAATCCTTCTTTGAGGTAGAAGTAGCTATGATATATAAAGGGTCCAGAGTGGCAGTGCAAGCAATAGGGCTTCTGCCTTGCACAAGCTAACCTAGGACAGACCGCAGTTCGATCCCCTCACGTCCCATATGGTCCCCCAAGCCAGGAGTGATTTCTGAGCACATAGCCAGGAGTAACTCCTGAGCATGACTGGGAGTGTCTCACCACCCAGATACAGCTTCCCTCAATTCTTGGCTTCAGTGAGGGCCAGAAATTGTTTGGTGCAGCATTACAAGAGATGGGGAACTGGATATAGACATATGTAGCCAGTGCTAGAGAGCAAAGTCTTGAACATGCTCTACACTGCTTGAGCTCTCTCCCTAAAACTTTTTATTTTAAGTAGGAACATCTGACTTGTGTTTTCACAAAATTTGACTATGTATTTGTGAGTGGAAAAGGAGCTGCTTCTATTAATTGTATGTGGTCACTAGGTATATTTGGACCTAAATCACACACTTTAATTTTACAGTGGTATGAAAAAGTCTATAGCTTTTCCAAATCATCCACAAGCACAAAATATGACTCCTCTTAGAAAAATAAAAAGGCGGGGCTGGGTGGTGGCGCTGGAGGTAAGGTGCCTGCTTTGCCTGCGCTAGCCTAGGACGGACCACGGTTCGATCCCTGGGTTTCCCATATGGTCCCCCAAGCCAGGAGCGACTTCTGAGCACATAGCCAGGAGTATCCCCTGAGCGTCACGGGTGTGGCCCAAAAACCAAAAAAAAAAAGAAAAAAAAAAGAAAGAAAAAGAAAAAGGCAAGAAGAAAGTACTGTCTAGCTTTATCCAAAATATACAATAACTGAGGATGAGGAGTTGATGCTGGTATGGAAAGAAAGGCACAGGCTTAAATTTCAATGCAGCAGTGAAGCTATTTATTTAGTGCAAGGAATGTCAACATTGAAAAATAAATAAATTGGGGATAATGGATCATTTTATTCAACCTTATAAAGCAATAAAAATCTAAATTTACCTTATTTCTTAAATACATATCCTAGTTTGAGAATTCAGGACCTTAATAAAAATTAAAATCATTCAAACCTTTCGCTTGCTGTTCTGCCATCTTAAGGCTTAGTCTCAAAAGAGGAGCAGAGCCCCTCCCTTTCAGGTAGGTTCCATCAGCCTCCACATCTTACTGGCACTATAATAAGGATGCACAGCTCCCAAAGCACGTAAGTGGCAGCATAACACAACAAATTACACCCAGATCACAGTGATATTTCTGCCATTCAATGAGAATGATTCCCAATTAAGGAAAATATTTTTAATATAAGTAAACCTCTTCACTAGATCAAGAGAGCAATTTTCTTGAAATTATATAAAAGTTCCTCGCAATCAAACTGTGATAAAGCAATAGGATATTATTATATATACCAATGTCTGGTTCCTAGAACTTGTATAGTGCAACAAATTAAATAGTCTAAATTATTTAGCAAAGCAGACGATGGCTTCTTCCAAGTCATCTCATATAATAACCTTTCCAGTCTTGTTTTCACTTATTTCACTTGTTTTCACCATAATGTCATTAGGCAGGAGCCACTATGCACCACCAGTAAACTCTCAAATAGGCTATTTTCATTCTATACTATTTCCTGAGCACTTGTCCTTATCTCCCTGGAATTCCAACACTATTCATACTACCTCGAAAGTCATTCTTCTTGTACTGTTAAAAACCAATATACTGGGGCCAGAGCAGTGGCTCAAGGGATAAGGCTTGTGTCTTGCAGGCGGCTAACCTAGGACAGACCGTGGTTCAATCCTCCCGGCATACCATATGGTCCCCCAAGACGGGCGATTTCTGAGTGCATAGCCAGAAGTAAACACCGCTCATCACTGGGTGTGGCTCCAAAGCATAACAAACAAACAAACAAAAACCCAATATACTGAGACAAAGTTATCTTGTCTCATATTATTTCTGAGTTGCATGCAGGGTGCTCACAGGCTACCCCTAGTGTGGCCCAATGCTCACTCCCAGTAGTGCCCTGTAGACCACACAATGCAGGAAATCAAAGCTGGGACTCTAGCGTGCAGACATGTGCTAAACTCTTTTAACTATCTCTCTAGCCCATCCTCAGACAAATATTAACAATCTCCTTTGTGCTTCTTATAATAAAAACTACTGTTATTTGTTTATAAATCCTCTATAGGAAAACAGAAAATAATAATAGCAATAATAAAAAATACCTCCCTTATAATATATTGTAATCCATACTACATATTAGTTCATGTATATTTAGATACAGATATATGTGGTTTAGATACACAAATATACAAATGTAACTATTGGGGGAAACTAGTTTCTACTACAAGGGAAGAAAACTATGGTATATGTTCTGCCAAAACGAGCACAAGAGGGGACTACTTTGGAAGCTGGAGAGCAGCCCCCACCAAAAAAAAAGAAAACTTAAAATAATATTACCATAATTCTCATTTTGCAAATCAAATTTATTTCGGTTCAAAAAGATAGGTAGCTTGTTCTAGATCATACTCTAAATAAAAGGCTGGAGGTGTGGAGGTGGATAATAGTCCATGTAGTCAACATAAGTCCTTTTTCCCAAGACAAATAATGGAATTTAATGATGACAACATGATAATGAAGGCTAAAATTTACTAACTGCCAAGAACTATGCAAAAAAAAAAAATAGAATAATGATCACATTTAACATTCCTAATAGCCTTAACATTCAAGGATGATGATGATGATGATGATGATGATGATGCAAATTAGAAGTTCTTAAACTTGAGAAATTTGTCCAAAGTCACAAGACCAAAAAGTGAACAATTTAAATAGGATTCAAAAATCACTGACTGATTCCAGAGTCCAAGATCTTAATCACTATTACATATTAAGCTTCATAACTCAATATTACTAAAAATGAGCAGAAGTTCAATTAGGATAATACATTTAATATATTATGAAAATTAGAGAACTGTTAAAAGCATGATAAAACTCAAGCAGGCAATGAAGCAATAGATTAGTACATTTTTAAATTTTGTATTACATTCCTAAAGAAACCCAAAGTGCAGAAAATGAATTATTATCTACTAGATCATGTGATATTTTAATTTATAATTTAGGAAGTCAAACAAGAATTCAGGCTTCAAACCTGCCAGTACTATTTTGTTTTACTATGTCATACCCACATTCCTATAGATTAATGTATATAAGCATCTACTATACTAACAAGTTCTCAAGAAAGTTCCATTTATATCATTTAATTCTCAAAACAGAGTAAGGCAGGTATCATCTGCATTTCAGAGGTGGAAACTAAATTTTATAGTGGTTTAACAACTGTCCAAGGACTATGAGATGGTAAATACCAAAGCCTAGGCTATGACCTAGTGACCACTGCTTAAAACAGGTCTCAAACTCGCGGCCCGCGGGCCATTTGTGGCCCTCTGTACAACATTTTGTGGCCCATGGCCGGCCTTCAAATATCACAGTACTTGCGATTATTCGCTTACCGAATAATCACAATAAAAATCGCATTAGTAAGAAAAAAACCGCATACCCCGAGCAATTCCATTCGGGGTATGCAAATGTTTAATTTGATTTTTATTGCGAATATTTGGTAAGGGAATAATTGCAAATACTTTGTGTCTAGCACAGACATCATTTCCGCTGCTCCTGCCCACTGTTCTTTTTTTGTGTGTGTAAGGCACTGCCTTACCCCGACTTTCCTCCTGTGGCTCCCAGGTAAATTGAGTTTGAGATCCTTGGCTTAAAATAAAACAAAAAACAAAAGCACACACAACCATGTTCTTTAACATGAAAATGTACATGTATAGGATTTGGGAGGAAAAAATTGTCCTACTAAATATTAAAAGTTTAAAAATATTATAACACCTTTATATGTGATAATGTCTGCTATTAGCAAATCATCAGAATAATACAATTGGAAAAGAACAGAAAGTTTCAAAATAGGGCTAGAGAAATAACTCAGAAAGGCTGGTGTTACCTGAGTTTATCTCCAGTACCACATGCACCACCTCTACTTTTAACACCACAGGTATATATAACTCCAGTGGACCTAAATATAGGGGTCAAGCAGTACTAAATAGATGCCTAACAACTAGCCTGGCTGGGAGTGGCTGGAGAGATAGCACAGCGGTAGGGCTTTTGCCTTGCATGCGGCCAACTCAAGAAAAGTGGTTGTTTGATTCCCAGCATCCCATGTGGTCCCACCAGCCTGCCAGGAGCGATTTCTGAGCGCTGCCGAGTGTGACCCCCCACCAAAAAAAAAAAAAGAAAGCAAAAACAAAAACTAAGTAATTATAACCCAATTGCAATGAAAACTACAGAATCTAACCAATGTTTAATAAAGTGGATGACAACACAATTACCACCACCCCATCACACTAGGAGCTAGAACAATCCAGGGGAGAGTACAGTTGGGAAAAAGCTTAGCTTTTTTAATTAAAGACAGATTTCCAAGGGGTTCTTAAGAAACTTGCTTTCTGAAAAGGGGGCAGTGGGCCAAATAAGTAGGGGAAACTTCTGATCTGGATTGTGATATAAAAATTATACACATTAAAATAAAGCAAGTGCTAATTTCCAAGTCCAGACCAAGAAATGAATGAGTCTGAGCCTTTTATTACCCCCTCAAGAGAGGAAACCAATGAAGATTAGCATGGTCATATACAAATGAAATGTAATATTAACAAAACTCTTCCTAGTCAAGATAAGACAAAAACATTAGAAAAAAGAACATACAAAGACATATAATATGTATGTGTACAGACATACATACATTGAATGGTTTCTATACAAACCACAAAATAGTTAAAGGTAACTGCTGACTATATACTTTAAAAATTGAATCAGTATTTTTTTTTTTTGCATATTAAGATTTCAGGCAATGGAAGACTCAGTAGACTATGGGGTAGTAAGTCTATTAGGGTAGAGTATACATTTTTATTACCTTCTGACAGATCAACATACTCTCTCTACTTAAAGAACTTGTCAGATTGCCTCTCATAAAAGCTATCCTTCCCAATTGCTTTTGCCTTATTTCTTCAGGCTTAGAAGCCCCTCTTCCCTGATAATCTTAAAATATTATCTCTAGGGGCCAGGCGGTGGCGCTGGAGGTTGGGTGCCTGTCTTTCCTGCGCTAGCCTAGGACGGACCACGGTTCGATCCCCTGGTTCCCATATGGTCCCCCAAGCCAGGAGCGACTTCTGAGCGCATAGCCAGGAGTAACCTCTGAGCGTTGCTGGGTGTGGCCCAAAAACCAAAAAAAAAAAAAAAAATTATCTCTAACTCTATCCTTTCTTTCTTAAAGTTCTGTCAAATACCCAGTTTGTGCCAAGTGTACAACACTAGTTATTCTACCAGTGGTAGAATAACTATGGCCCGCAGGCCACATACTGTATCTGTTCCCATTTTGTTTCTTCACTTCAAAATAAGATATATGCAGTGTGCATAGGAATTTGTTCGTAGTTTTTGTTTTTACTATAGTCCGGCCTCCAACGATCTAAGGGACTGTGAACTGGCCCCGTCTAAAAAGTTTGAGGACCCTTACGTGACACAAAGACTAAAAGGTACATTATTTTATACAATCAGAAAACTGTATGCTTGAACTTATAATTATTGAATG
Organism: Crocidura indochinensis; assembly: GCA_004027635.1. NCBI lineage: Eukaryota > Metazoa > Chordata > Mammalia > Eulipotyphla > Soricidae > Crocidura > Crocidura indochinensis. The sequence goes on along the minus strand of PVKC010031460.1, from coordinate 243 downwards.
TTTAAATATATAATTTATATAATCAGAAAATGATACCATCAGAATTATACAATTATGTTTTTGTTTTGTTTTGTTTTGTTTTGGTTTGGTTTTTGGGCCACACCCAGTGACGCTCAGGGGTTACTCCTGGCTATTCGCTCAGAAGTCGCTTCTGGCAGGCACGTGGGACCATATGGGGAACCGGGGGAGCGAACCGCGGTCCGTCCTAGGTTAGCACAAGGCAAGGCAGGCACCTTACCTCCA
>PVKC010031459.1:0-14542 GCA_004027635.1 Crocidura indochinensis | reverse complement strand
TAAAACTCTGCAAGCAGTTACCATAGTAGGTAACCTTGCATGTTTTACAAAGTGTGGTGTTTTCATTTTGTCTCATGTTGAATAATGAATCATTTTCCCTGCCCCCTGCTAAACAGTGGATGATGAGAAGGCATTTTAGCAATTCGGTGATGTCGAATTAATCTGTTGGTAAAATAACCACATTTTCCCCTAGGCTACTCTTCCCCAAATTCCTTCACTTATCTTTAAAGATGATGGTTTTCAGGTTCTGACTGCAGAGTCAGCACCTGCTAGCATTCAGGCTCTTGTGGGAATGAAATGGAGGATACCAAGCTTTTCAGATAATCCACTGCATAGGATCTCAGTGCTTCTCTTTGGACCGCCACTTTTAAGGCATCACACAGCAGAGCTTTTTCGGAAGATCATTCCAACATTTTTGTCTTCATCCAAATTTATTTACCTTTATTTTTTTGTTTTGCTTTTGGACCACGCCAGATGGTACTCTCAGCTTACTTCTGCTTTCATACTCAGGGATCACTCTCTGTGGCTATTACTTTTGTGCCATATCTTTAGAAAATTATAGATGATAGTAAGGTAGGTAGGGAGTTTGCATCGCATGAGCTAGGAAGGGAGCATATAAGATGCCACATATCAAAGCTGGATTGACCACAAGGCAAATTATGTCCTACCCACTGTATTATTAATTTTTAGAAAATTATTTGTGTATTGTATTTGTTTTTAATTTTATTTTCTTCCACTTAATGCAAATGCCAAGATGATAGAAATATTATTTCGTTCACTGTTGTGCTGGGCTGACAGTACCTAGATGAGTGCCTGGTACATAAGAGGAGTGCAATATTTGTTGAATGAATGAATGAATGCCAATAGCATTTGCCAATGATGTCATTTTTTTTTTTTTTTTGGTTTTTGGGCCACACCCAGTGACGCTCAGGGGTTACTCCTGGCTATGTGCTCAGAAGTCGCTCCTGGCAGGCACGGGGGACCATATGGGAACCGGGGGATCGAACCGTGGTCCGTCCTAGGCTAGGTAGCAGGCACCTTACCTCCTGCGCCACCTCCCGGTCATTTTTACTGAAGATTTCCTGGGGAGTTCAGGGAAAAAGTGAAATCAGCAAGAATTCATTCAGTTTCTTATTCTATATCAATCCTCTGATGAAACTCAGTTCATTTTTCTCTCAAAAAAATAGCCTTCCATTGATATAATATCTAGGAGGTATATGACCTACCATCAAAATAGAATCATCATGCTTGCTCCTTAGAAATCATTTCAATCAAAGACAAACAGCTCAAACATCCACAGGGAACTTACTAAACAAATTATGATAGCTCATAAAATGAAATGCTATGCACCTATTAAAAGAAATGATAGATATTAGAAAGACAACAACTAAGAATTATTTCATTAAAAATAAAGAACCAAGTATACAATATAATTGTATGGAAACACCATATGTAGAAGTTATTACATATGTGAAAAAGATATATAGAGAAATATATATATAAATATTACATTTTACTTAGAATATCTTTGGGAAAGCAACTAAGAAACTTCAAAGAATGGCTGAGTATAGGGAGCTTCTGTGAAGACTGAAAGGAGAATGTTCTTGGTTTCATTCACCTCTGGAGTCTTAGAAAAATATAAATCACCCTGAAGTTTTATAGAAATTGTATCTACCACAGAGTATCACCTACTGACCAGGTTCCCTTAACCACGGTAATTTTCACCTTGAATATCCTTTTTTATGCAGTAAATATAGAATTTTAATGACCGATAAATTTAGCCTCATGATCTATTATTGGCAACTTTCAGTGGGACAGGGTACATGTGTGCATAGCTGCAATAATGAGACGGATTTAAACTACTGACTGGTGGTCAATAGCAATGCTTTTTATATTCTACTGGCCATGTCTACATGATTAGGTTTAGCATGATTAATCAAAAGAAGAACAAATAATGAGGACCATAGTATAGGAAGAAAGACATGGATGTGTGCCTGTTGCAAGAAGACTAAAACTGGATATGGATGCCTGCATGAGGTGCAGCCTGCTATCGATGCCTGTAGCCTGTCTGGAGATATTTATCTCAGAACAATCAATTCCATATGGGCCAGGCCTGCTTCATTTCAGAAAAGCTGTTTCCAAGGTCTTTGCCTCTTTTTCTAGAGCTTTCTCATGGGTGCTACTCCAGGATTGGGCCTCAGTCATGTTTGGACTCCAATATTAAACTAGATTCCACTTGGTTTTCACAGTCAGAAATCCAACTTTTACTACAGAAAACTTTACCATTGTTAGTTATGTTGTTTCCCCAAAATTCACATGTTGAAATCCTAGTAGTTTTATTATAATATTGGATGTAAAATCAAGTGAAGTGTTCTGTGTATTACTGCATCCTATGTTATTTAAAGGGAAGTGAGAGATGGCACAGCAGTGGGGTATTTGCCTTGCATTGAGTCAACCTGTGAAGGACCTGGTTAGATTCTGGGCATCCCATGTGATCTCCCAGCCTACCAGGGGTGATTTCTGAATACAGAGTCAGGAGTGGACCCTAGGGACCACTGGGTGTGGCCCAACAACAAATCAATCAATAGATAAAGTTAAAAAAAAAAAAAAGAAAAGAGGGGTTGGCATGGTGGCGCTAGAGGTAAGGTGTCTGCCTTGCCAGCACTAGCCTAGAACGGACTCCCCTGGACTCCCAAGCCAGAAGACAGATATTCTCATGCAGATAAGAATAATACCAAATGAAATAGAGATTGTCCAGAGCAAAAGAATACAGGCAGTACCAGCAAACCATAGAAAGTTAGGAAAGAAATATGGAATTAATTTTGTGTCAAAGTCCTCAAAAGCCATTCCTACCAGCTATATGATCTCAAACTTCCAGTCTTCAAAAAAGTCACATCCCATTTCAGTGAGTCAATCATTTTAAGCAACTCTATCTGTAGTACTTTGTTAACAGTGGAAGTTAATTAACACTCTAATTATTGGAGTCTTGGATCCAACCCTATTGACTCAAATATAAAAATATGTTCCTTTTCTACTTTGCATCATGTTTCTATGCATTAGTCTTTAATAAAATTACTCTAAATGGTTCTTGAATTTTTACATGGGCAAAACAAATATGAATTTTAGTCCTGCGTGAGCACTTGTATGAGCTTGATTATGTTATTTCAGATCTCAATACTACAGTTATCTTGTTATCATTTGAGGAAGTTGAATAAACTACTAGTTGAGGGTTCAGGGAGGGCTGGAATACATACCTTGTTTCCCCCCAAATAAGACAGCATTTTATATTAAATTCTGTTCCCAAAGATGCACTAGGATTTTTTTCAGGGGATGTCTTATTTTTCCATGAAGAAGAATACCGGGCGAACACATTTATTGTTAAATGAAAATAAAGGAAATTTATTACCTGTATACAGTATGTCCTCAGGACTCTGTATAATGTCACTGGTTGCTAGACATCAGTCGGGATGGCCCTCACAAGCAGTTTACAGTCATTTAATTTTTATTCTGAGACAGAGTCTAGAGGGACCTTATTTTCTGAGGGATGCTTTATATTTCACCCAGAAGAAAACCTGTAAGTAGGCCTTATTTCCAGAGGCTGTTTTATTTTTGGGAAAACACATCCTTTGCATTCAGGAGGCCTGGTTGAATCTCCAGCATAACATGGTCCCGGAGAACCTTCTGGAGTAGCCCCTGAGTTCTAAAATGGGAGCAACCCCAGCCTGTGAGTAAGCTCTGAACTAGAAATATTCCAAGTACTCCCAGGTATATCTCCAGAACAAAACAATCATAACATAACAATCATTTAACAATCATAGTTGTTAAATATATTTTATCACTGGTGCATGTTTTAACTGGTTAGTGGCAGCAACAAAGAGCACTGCCTTGCCATCCTGTGTGAAACACATCCCTGTATCACTCCATCTACCCCACTCGCTCTGTTCATCTGATTTGGTACAAATAAAATAACTTAATGAGCTCTATTAATCTCTTTTATGTGCTGTTCCAACTAGATATAAGTGACAACCTCAACTCCTACAGCAAGTGCTTTAACTTTGGGGTCACTCTTCATCTTGCTACTCACATGCTGTGACTAAAAATGTACTGTGATTGACTAGCACAGCACTGTCTGTCAAAGGTCCAGGATAGAAAAGTGAACTCACATGACTTATTTATTTGCTGTCCCTAAATAAATAATCTTTGAGTCCTTGAATATCTATAAACTTTACAACAGGGCCTGAATAATAGCACAGAGGTAGAGAGCCTTGCACGCGGCCGAACCAGGTTTGATCCCTAGCATTCCATATGTTCCCCCAAGTCGGTCAGGAGTGATTTCTGAGCATAGTGCTAAGAGTAACTCCAAATTTGACTCAAAAAACAATAACAAATAATAATAATAAATAAAATAAAATAAAAACTGTACAACTCTTCTTCAATTATGGCACCTTATTACTGTCCTTATTAACACTTACATTGTTGTTGTGTATTTTTCTCTGAACTAATTTCTCTTTTTTTCTTTTCTCAAAATGTGACAATTTATTTGTGTGTCATATTGAGCAGGATTAAGGATGCCTAAGTAGTTGATAAAGGGTTGTTTTGGGGTGAGTGTTTTTGGAAGAAATTTGTCTTTGAAAGGGTAGGCTAAGTAACATGGTAACATAGATTTCTCTCATCGATGCAAAGGGAACCATTTAGGGCCCTATTAAACCTAAAAGACAGTAATTATACCATCAGTTTGGACTCTGAAGTAAACCAATAGCTTTCTTGGTTCTCCTACTTGCAGATTGCTTATTATGAGGATCTCTTGGCCTTCATAATCATGAGAGAAAATTCTCTTCTTTTTTTTTGTTTTTGTTTTTGGGACAAACCCGGTGATGCTCAGGGTTATTCCTGGCTATGCACTCAGAAGTTGCTCCTGGCTTGGAGGACCACATGGGATGCCAGGCGGTTGAACCGAGGTCCATCCTAGGTCAGTTGCATGTAAGGAAAATGCCCTACCATTGTGCCACTGCTCCGGCGAGAGAGAAAATTTTTGTATAATTATTTTTATATATATGTTTAGTCAGAAAAATGATGCAAGAACATATATATAGGTTTATACTACACATACATAAAAGTATTCATATTATGAGTAATTGCAAGGCATTTTAATGACTTTTTAGCTTAAATTTTGGTTATTTTTTATATGCTATATTCATTTTATTTCCAGTTTCCCAAGGGCTTGTGATAATGTTGGGTAGTTATGCGAGCTGGAAGTTGAAAAACTGGGGTTGTGTTGTAATACCACAAAAAACTTGCATGCCTTAATGACTAACAATGAGTAACAGGATAAAATATAATTGTAATTACTGAAAAGAAATTGAGGTCATTACAGTAAAAAAACGATAAGTAAATAGATAAATGGATTTTAGACAGATCTTTGCATATATTATCTTGGTTTAAATATTAATAAAGTGATATAATCCTTAAAGAATATGCAGAATAATCAGTATCAGGGTTGAAAATGAGTAAGCATATCACTATATATGCTGTAAATGTTGAAATACTAAGATATAAAAGTAAAACTATGTCAATATATTTACAATCTTACAAATCACAATATTATGGTATAGACAGGACAAATACTCTCTTACTCCTACCTTATATGTAAGGACCAAAGTTAAAGAATCTAAGTGACTCAATTATAAAATATTCAAACACTGCAGGTTTATGTCATCTGATAAACCACTCAACAAATTGCTTAAACCTCTCTCATGATGATTGATATCCCCATTCCCAAATATAACCTTTTTAGTAATTATTAAACTTTATCAAATACGCAGGTTAAGATCATTTACCTGGGGTTGTATTGACTAAATACCATATTAAATGATACCTTAAACTGTGCCCAAACAGCTTTTGGCCAAAACAGTAGAATGGATGTTTTCTCTCTAAAGCACTGTAGGTGAACCAGTTTGCTATTATTTCATGCCTGACTCATAGACTCTTTTTGTCTTATCAAGTATGAATCAGATAAACTAAAGAAATAATGGGATTTATTTTATGCACAGCTCCAAGTCAATAGGTTCCAAGTTGGGTTCTTTTTTTTTTTAAATTATTGATATTTTCATTTTTTATATAATTTAAGTCTTTCACAATTTTATTTAAGGTACATAGTGACAGTCACTTAGAACCATTCTCACCACTATTGTTGACCTCCCTCTGCCACAGTTCCCAGCGTGCATCCTCTACCTCCACCTTTAGCTCCCTGGACTGCTAGTATGACGGATCCCTTTTGTGTATAGCTTGTTGTAGTTTGGGTCTCTTGATTCTATTGTTGTTGACCTTAGTTTGGGTATGTAGGTGTGACCATTTTTTATTTCCACTCAATGTTCCTGAACTCACTTGGCCCCGGGTCCCATCCTCTTTGGGTTCTTTGTTTTATATTTCAAGGTTAAGACCTGAAGTGCTTCGTCTGTACTGCCATTATCAATACCTCGCCATGCTATCAGTATGTCCAACAGGCAAATTATCCATAGATTTATCCATTGTTAAGTATTTCCATGGGGTAAAAAAACCACCAATCTTTAATAAAATAAGGCAAACAGAATGAGGTTTGTGTTATATAACTGACTGCTGCTTTTAAAACTCCCTATAACTAGAGTTTTTGAAATATTGGTAAATAGAAGTGACAGCGGTTTTTGCCCTTTATTTTTCTTTCATCCAAACTCTAAAGAAAGCTACTCAAAATAGCACAGTCTTGCTGTGAAGAAGCACATGTCCCTAGGATGAGGAATCAGAAACCCCTCTGCCTTCTGGTTCTGATGAGACATCCAGAATTGCAGGGGGTTCTGTGCGGGTGAATGATAAAAACTGTACCTGAGGAGGAACAGTCGTGTCCAGGTTTAAAACCAAAGCCACAGGTTTTCTTCCTGAAGAACTGCTCAGTATGAGGAAGAAGTAGGAACCCCTCTATCCTTCTTTGCTCTTGACAGGTCTTAGCTAAGTGATTTTCCAGAAGAACAGAGCACAAGTTTCAAATAAGTCTTTCAGGTTGAGAAAGCAGAGAGTTCATTATCAGATTATAGATTGAAAGCCATCGGGGTGATTGCTGCTGGCCAGGTCTCCCACAGCTCTGAATCACTCCTGAGACTGTCCACCCACAGGGCTTCCCAAGTCTGGTTATCTATCAAAAGTCACTAGCATATTTGTGAAGATCAAATCCTCAGATTCTTTTGAAGCATTAGGTTGCCAAATTTATAGATAAATTCACTGATTATTCTACATTTTTTCCATCATCTTTTTTTTTCTGTTCTTAGGAACTCTTATAGATTCTTTCTTCATTTGTTAGTCTCTTCAATTGTACCTGCTTTTCTAACTAAGTTCTTCTTTATTATTATTATTATTATTATTATTATTATTATTATTATTTTGGTTTTTGGTTTTTGGGTCACACCTGGCAGCGCTCAAGGTTTACTCCTGGCTCCATGCTCAGAAATCGCTCCTGGAAGGCACGGGGTACCATATGGGATGCCGGGATTTGAACCAATGACCTTCTGCATGAAAGGCAAATGCCTTACCTCCATGATAGCCCTCCGGCCCCAAACTAACTAACTTCTAAATGCAGGAGCATATAAATAAATTCCTGGTTTGTATTCTTTTCTCTATCTAAAAAAGAAAGGAAACTTTAAATCAATGCAGTGAGTATCCATTTCGAAATGTTAGAAAATGAGCAGGAGTCAGTACAAAGAAATAAGAAATATAGAATAATAAAGAAAAGAGCATGCTAGTATAAAAGAGATGAAATATAAAAGAGATGAAATTATCAAAGCAATCTAGCTGATTTGTTAGGGAAAAGATTAATAAAGTGAGAAAATCCTCAAAGACAGAATAATAAGTATCAGGGATGAAAAGGAGTAAATATATCACTACTTATACTGTAAACGTTGAAATACTAAGATATAAAAGTAAAACTGTCAATGTATTTGTAATTTCACTTGAATTGGACTAAGCCATGAAACATATAAAAGTTAGCAAGACTAAAATTAATTTTAAAATTATTTCATTGTTTAAAATCCTGCCCACCAAGAAAATGATCACCCAAGATGGCATATTATGAACCTTAAAAATTATTTAGAAACAACAAAAGCCACAAATTTTATATATAAATTGCCCAATTCATTTGCAAATAGATGTTTATAATAATCATTTGCATTTCTTCAAGGTATTTTGTTTGGTTGGTTTTGGCTCATAACCTATGTAGCTTAGGGGTTACTCCTGGCTCTGTGCTCAGAAATCTCTCCTGGCATGCTCGGGAGACTATATGGGATGCCTAGGATAGAATCTGAGTTGACCATGTGCAAGGCAAATGCCCTACCCACTGTGCTATCATTTTGGCCCCACATTTCTGCACTTTTAGCTTTAAACTCTCATTTTTTAATCAATTTTTTGAGGTTTTATTTGGAGATATTGAAGAGGGGGAGGCAATGGGATAAGATAACTAGAGAATACTATTCTCAAGAGAAAGCACAGGTTTCTCCAAAGATGGAGAACCCAGCACGAAACCCAGTACACAACCCAGCATGAAAGCATGAAAATACACATCTCAAAGGAGAGATGCAGATGACATGTATTCAGGTGTACCATGTACCAGGTGTGTGTGCCTTTTTCTTTCTTTTTTTTCCTTAGTGAGTCTAGTTAGGAGATTATTAATATTGCTGCTAATGGAAAATAAGATTCTAGTTTCATTAATATTTTATATCATTAAGTTTTTTTGCTTTACTTCATTTCTTCCCTTCCGACTTTTGGTTCTATTTGTTTTATGTTCTCCTGTTTCTTCATATGAAAAGGTAGTCTTTTTTATTTGAGGTTTTTCCACTTATTGCTTAGGGTTTTATTCACTGCAGTGAACTTTCTACTTGATTTATCTTTTGCTCCATCCCATAAGAGTTGACCACCTTTTCTTTTCACTTTTTAATTTTCCAAGTAATTTTTTATACATCCTTTCATTCTTCATTGGTTCAAGAGTCATTTGGAAATAAGTTACTTAGTCTATGTATGTTTGAGGTTAAATTTGATGGGTGGTGTTCTTTACATGACTAAAACCCAAACAAAGTCATGCATGTAATCGAGTTGTTTGAATAAAAATTAAAAAATTTAAACCCTTTTTGCTACTGATTTTCAGCTGCATACCACTGTGATTTGAAAATATGCTTGATATGATCTTCATATATTCAGTGACTTTTGCACAACATATGATCTATTTGACAATATTTCATATGCACTTGAGTAGAGTTTTCATTTCTTTGACAGGGATTTATATATACATATATATTATGTTCATTCATAACTTAGTTCATTTAAGGCTGTTATTTCCTTGTGAGCTTTTTGTCTAGATGATATGCTCATTGTGAAAAATGCTAAGCTGAGATCCCCTATTTTCAGTTGCTCTTGGTGTATCTTTTAAGGTCTGTTAATGAATGTTCTGCATATGTGGATATACCTGTGGTGGCGTAACACTGATCATAATTATAATCTTCTTGATGAATTGACCCCATGTTAGTATATAATAGACATCTTTGTTTCTGTACATGTTGGTTAAAAGTCTATTTTATCAAATTGGTTGTTTGAAATTTTTCCTTTTTTCTCTAGATTTTGGTTGGAAATATTTGCCTTTTATTCTGACCCTATGTTAATCTTTATATCTGGTATGAGAGTTGTTATGCATAAAATATGTAGATTTTGGGATTTTATTCATCCAAACTATATTTTCAATAATGCATTCAGACTCACATTTAGGATGATAATTGACATAGAGAAGTTAATTACTGCTATCTCTTTTGGATATTTTTACATTTCTATTGGCTTTTTGTTTTCATTAGATTCTATCTATCTTTTCATTGGTTGGTTTTCTTTGGTGATATATTCAATTTATTGATTTTTTTCTTGTGTCTCTTCTTTATTGTTTTCTGGTTGACAACGAACACTTCATATCTAAAAATTCATTATTATCATAATTCAACTACACGTAGTCTGTTCTTTTCTTATTTTCACTGTATGCTTCCTAATGTCTCATAATACTTTTTATGTTATTTGTTCTATATTAATATTTATCATCTTAATCAAGATTTTATATTCTTTTTGTATTCTCATTTAGAACTTCCTTCAACATTTTTTTGCACAGTAGGTCTGATGATAGTAAAACTTCAATAGTTTCTTTCTCTTGATTTTTATATCATGTTGATCTCTACATTATTTTTTGAACAATAATTTTCCCTTATTATGCATTTTTGTTAGTTTTTATCTTTTCGTAATGTTAATGTCATTTCTTTCTCCTCTAGTTCAGAGTGTTGCTGAGAAGTTCAAAGAAAATCTAATAGTTACTAAAAACAAACTAACTAGTATTTCCTACCCACCCCCAATATTCTTCAAAATTTATGTCATTGACATTTTTCTTTGTTTGGGGGCTCCATATGCCAATGGTTAGGGTTTACTCTTGTTTAGTAAACTGTATGTGGTGCCAGGGATCAAACTTCAGTCAACACCAAGAAAGGCAAGCTGTACTATCTCCCCTGCCCAAGTCAATGTCTTTTTTTTTTTGATGATTTAGCAATTATGTGTCTTTTATAAGGTCATTTTTGTGTTTAGACATTTGGATGTTGACTTCAGTTTTTAGATTGCAAAGATAATCCTTTCCCTGGGTTTCCTTAGGTTTTGGAAGTTCTCAGCTATGATATCTTTGATGAGATTGAGTGCATTCAGGGTAGAGAGACTATGGTGTCTTTGAATATAGTCTTTATCATCATCATCTCTCCCTTCGCCTTCTGGAATGACAATGTAGTTTATTTGGTTTTCATATGGAATTTATTTTTCTATCTCTTTTTCGTTAAAATCATTTACAACATTTTATCTTCAATTTTTATATTCTTTACTATGTAATGTTTAGTATGCTTGTTTTCTTTTTGTTGTCTTATAGCCTTTTATTTTTAACATTTGGACATGCTTTTCTGTGTTTAAATAAGAACCTTTAAGTTTTTATTATAAGAGTTCATAAATTGTCTTGTATCTGTTATATTCCCCAATTCTGTGTCTTTATCTTTGCTCTAAAAATTTATTATTTTATTTGAGTAATTCCATCTTATTTTTACAATGGTTGCCTGCAGAAATGTTCTCCTTACGGATCTGCTAGCTCTTTTTGTTTTCCTGAGGCATTAGTGCTAGAATTCTTCTTTATTTATACGGCCCTGGTGCGAAGAAAAACTTAATGAGGAGATCAAAAATTGGGATTGAGCACAACAGTCGCAAATGGAGAAGAAAGGAGGGCCACAGTCCAAAGGCAAAATTTTATGCTACCCCTCTTCTTCCTTGACCATCCCTGACCCCTATTTACACAAAAAGACCAGCATTATGTTTCTCTGCCTCTGTGTTGTGGTAAAATACCTCCTTTATTCACATCTGTAAATAGGGATGTGACCAAGAGAAACACTTAGCTGGTCCCGCTGAAACTAACCTGAAGCACCAGTATTTGTTTTTTGTCCCAGAATTTAGTTTCAGCAAGAAGCAGTCTTACTAGAAGGTTCACTGAGACAAGAGAATATAATACTCATCATTTCTGCCAGAGTCCTGGCAAGGTAGTCTGGTAACAGCAATGAGGAGAAGGACTGTTGGTGCCACAATCACCCTGTGAATCACTTCTGTCGTCCCAACTCCTTCAATTTCATGCACCACAGTCACCAATCTTCAGATACATAAATGCATGGGTCGATCAAGCAAACCATACTATGAGCTGGTAAGTGATTGACAGTTGGTTTCTGGTTGTGCTTTAGAAGGTAATACTATTTGCTAGGAATCCATCCTGCCCTAAACACTGAGAGTATTCTATATTTTAAGAACTTTTGTCTTCTTTATTCCACCATAATTTTCATAAAAGCAAGAACCTATTATTTTTCCCTTTCTTTCCTCTCTCCTGGTATCTAAAGCAATATAAGCAATTTAGTCAATATTAAATCAAAAAGATAAGCTACTAATTTATATATTCCAAGTATACACATCTTTTTTCAGCAGGTTCCTTCTAACATGCATGAAGACACCATTTTGTGTCACCATTGTTAATAATTACAACTATAGCAGTTTCAGGCATATAGCCGTGAGTTTTGAGACAAGTCTTGAAACAAAAGAGCACTGTGTTGGCCCTTAAAATTAATTCTAATCCCTAAAATCCCTTATTTGTTAACATGAATTTTCTATGTGTGGCAATTTCATGGTCTTATTGAAAACAGTCATAAATGTGCGAGCCTGTAGACAGAGGTACCCTGGTCATGTACTTAGAAGAAAATAGTCTCTAAAGCTTGAACTAGCCCAAAGGCATGGAGGCCTTTGAAATAATGGACCCATTTCTGCAGCTGAAAAGTCACTGAGCTGCAGAATTTCAGATTAAATGTAAAGAGGTTTTATGAAAAGAAAGGTGGCTGGATCCCTGGGAGGAAAGGCTCCAGCTCTAGAATGAGAGAGGCAAGGAATATCAAAAGAAGGACTGATCTGCCTTGACTCTTTCCATTGGTTACACTAGCAATGAAGGATTAGGGAAGCTCAGAAAAGTATCTATAAACTGACTTGGACAATGGAGTAGCACACACGCGTTGGCCCAATGGCATGTGAGTACATGTGCTGCCTGCCGGTACCCATGTTCATGGTGCTCTTTCCTCTTGACATGTGTATTTGAGGGCTAAATCCACTGTGGAGAAGCCCAAGCTCTCTCTTGAGCACGTATCATGACTTACCTCTTCTTATCTCCCTTTATTTGGTGGCTTACATTTCTTTTTATTTCATCACCATGAAATTACAAAGTTATTCATGTTAAGTTCAGGCAGACATTGTTTCAACACCAATCCCTTCACCAGGATTCACTTATCTTTATCAATTCCCACCACCTCATTTGTCTTCCACGCACTAGTCTGTCTCTATGAGAGGCACATATAAATGTACATATATATAATACATATAATTTATATATAAACAACTTTATATAATATATACATATGCATTATGGTTGACAGTACTGTTGCTATAATGTTACATACATAACACTTTACCACCTTTTAGCACCACCTTCTCCTTCCAGTTAAATGCTTCCCTACATCATAGTCATCCCCTCCTCTCCATCTTGTTACCCCAATCCTTTCAGGTGATATATGTTTACTACTGAATACCTACTCTTCTGCAGTCTCCTTTGTGCATGGATATTCATTATTCCACCATTATGTTTCTTTATATCCCACATATAAGAGCAATTATCTTTCTCCTTATAAATAACCTAAATAACCTAAATAAATAAATACAAGCATGTTAATCTTCAAGTTTCCTTCATATTAACAACAAATTGCATGATTTTCTTATGGACAAGTCATATTCCCTTGTATATATGTACCAATAGTTTCTTTATCCGGTCATCTATTCTTGGGTATGTAGTTTTTTTTTTTTCCAGAAACCACTCTTTATTTCCCAATAAATTTGTATATTTTGCCCACTGTTCATCTCCTTTCAGAATTCTTTTCTGAGAGAATTCTTTTTGGACTTGACAAGCTTGGATAGGATTAAAACTGACTTTTCTTTCCAACAAAGAGCAACTTCTGACTCTAGCCTGAGTCCACAGCTCCGCAAGAAATCAGGTGGCAGAGATCATTTCCCACTCCACATAGAGCAAATAGCTTTCAGGAACAACGTGACAGCTGCCTCATGAGTATGGTGGAACATATGTTTATGTGCTGTACAGGAACTCATCATATATTTTCACCAATCCTAAATTTCCCAAGAATTTTCCCCCAGTGAGGGAGAGGGAGAATAGAATACCAGTAGGTTTCTTTCTTCAGGCTGCTTCCTTTCTCTTTCCCCTCTTCCTTTATTTAAGTCATCCAAGGAATTTCCACTGGCAACACAACTAAAGATAACTTTTCAAGAATTTAAACCTTTTTCAATCAGCCAGAAAAAAAATGGTTTTGTATCTAAACATTTATATATATATCCGAAGTAAAGTCTAAAACCCTCATTTCTGTGTTAAGTAAATCATGTTCAAAAATGAAATAGAGGGGGCCAAAGCGATAGTGCAGTGGTAGGGTGTTTGCCTTGCATGCGGCTGACCCAGGACAGACCTAGGATCAATACCCGGCATCCTATATGGTCCCCCAATGCCAGGAACAATTTCTGTGGCCCCAAAACCAAAAACAAACAAACAAACAAAAATAGAACATGAAGTCGGTGATATTTATTTACAAATGTCCTAGAACCACCCTCTAAGAAATGCTAAGTTATGATAAAGCTTCAAAGGATCAGCATAACCGATATAATCATGTTGTTAAAAAATATCAAATGTAAACCCCAGCAAAGCAATCTTTATTATACTTGCAGCTAGTCTAACCCCAGAGTAATACAAAATCAATTTGTTTACACCTGTGTACCTAAATTTTTCTAACTGTGAAAGGTGATTGTTAATGAAATGTGAAAATACAATTCTATGGAGACCCTTTTTTAACTATGCTATATTGTGGGGTCAGCTCCCTCATAATCC
>PVKC010031458.1:0-14507 GCA_004027635.1 Crocidura indochinensis | reverse complement strand
GTTTTTTTTTTGGGGGGGGGACACACCCAGTGACGCTCAGGGGTTACTCCTGGCTATGCGCTCAGAAATTGCTCCTGACTTGGGGGACCATATAGGATGCAGGGGATCAAACTGTGCTCCGTCCTAGGCTAGTGTGTGCAAGGCAGACAGATGCCTTATGTCCTGTGCCACTGCTCTGTCCCCTAGGTAACTTTATTTCTAATAGTTGTACAGGACTTCCACATACATTATATATGTATATATGTACATATATATATTTAAAAGCAAAGCATGATTTGTTGAAGCACTCATATATTCATATTTAGATACAGAGGCCAAATACATCATTATGATACAATAAGCCCACCCAAAAATAAGAGGACACCATGAAAATCTATCACTAGACAGTGATAGCCCATGTTAGCCAGGGTTCCCTGGAGGACATACAGCATCTAATGTGAATCCTGGAGGACATACAGCATCTAATGTGAATCCTAAAGCTGAGATACTAGTCATATGGGAGATGGGATGAGGAGAAGAAGAATATGCCAGCTGCTTTCCCTCCAAGCATACATACACAAAGTATCAGAAGTCAACGACAGAGCAGAGAACAGCAATTTAGAGCTCTTACACTCAGGGGAAATCTACCAAAGGTAAAATGTGGGATTGTCACATAAGACTGGCATACAAGTAAGAAATTTGACTAAATATGTGGCCTAGAGATTCCATTAGGATAAGAAAGTAAAGAGAAGACGTAACTTAGAAGTCAACCCATAGAAGCATTGCAGGCAAGAGTTACTGAGCACTTGAGAGAACACTCTGAAAATTGAAATGTAAAGAAAAATAAATAAATTTGAGGAAATGGAAGAAAAAAAAAGACAAGAGGGTATGATTAAATGGAGGTGAAATAAAGGATGGAAAGGAAACAAAAGAGGAAAGAAGTTAAAGATAACCCCCACCCCAGACTACCTTAAACTGGCACTTTATCATTTCTAAGTGTTATTAGTAAAATAATTCCAAGAGAAACAAAAAGTGTTTTAAAGATATAACATGAAACTAAAAATCATCTGCAGTCCTAAAGAAATACTGTGAATGGTATGTATGTGAATTATTATCTGACAAAAGGTCAATAAGTCAACACATATAAGCAACTTAAAACACTTAACAACAATGAACCTGATTGTAAGATTAGAATTTTACTTCAGTTTTAAAAAAAGAAAAGTTGAAGAACGAGTATTTAGTTGATTACTGAAGCACACGCCTCTTGTTTGTGAAGCCCAAAACGATATGGGTCTTAGATGGCCTTTCAGAGGACCTCAAACCCACACCCCACAGTCACTGACATGTAAACTTATCTGCCCAGCTTCATAGATTCTCTACTAATGTCAGAAGAGATGCAGCCAAATCATTAAAATTCATGCTGGTCCTCTGGCTGAAAACTCTGGAACACCTCCTGGAGAGAGCTAGACAGAGTTCCTTTTTCTGGTATATATCATATGCTCCAACAGAGCATACAAATTCCAGATACTGTCATGTCAATGGCCCAACTTCACTGCTTTACAACTAAGACCTATAGAGATTCCAAGCCAACAAAAATTTCAGGTATAACAGTTTCAGGCTGAAAATTCTAGGGTCAGCACCTTACACACACACACACACACACACACACACACACACACACACACACACACACACACACACCACAGACAATGCTCCCTCTCTCCGGTACTGCCTGAAGCCCTGACAACCACACCCACATCCCACAACCACTGTCCTGTAAACTCATCTACACAGTTCTATAGATCCAGAGTTCCTAATTGAGAAGCCATATAAGACACCTCCAAATTCCAAACAGCCGGGGCCAGAGTAAGTATCACAGCAGTAGGATGTTTGCCTTGTATATGACTGACCCAGGAGAGACACGGGTTCGATTCCCAGAACTCCATAATGGTCCCCCAAGCCAGGCGCGATTTCTGAGTGCAGAGCCAGGAGTAACCCCTGAGCACTGCCAGGTGTGGTCAAAAAAAAAAAAAAGGAGAAAAAAAACCAAATTCCTAACAACCCAATAGGAGCACATCAAATTAGAGGAGAAACTAGTATTGAAGTCAACTAAACTCAATGAACAAAAACAACACTGAAGGCTCAACTAGCAACAAAACAGTTAGTAAATGACAATGACTTATTGACACCATTGTGAGATTTAACAATTTTTCTCTTCCTGAAATATTTTTCGATAACCTTATTAGCCACTTAGTGGTAACAAATAATATAAAATGAAAATATATAAATATAAAAATATATAAAATGAATCATGTGTCTGCTAAGGGAGCAGGCTTGGGGAATGGGTAGGAAACTAGGGACAATGGTGGAAAGTGGTTATACTAGTTGTGGGGTTGGCATTGTACTATTAAATGCCCAAAACAACTGTATTATGAACAATTTTGTAAACACTGATGTTCAAATAAAGTATGTTTGGCCCACACCTAAATAAAGTTGTTGTTGGGGTTTTTTTGGTTTTGGTTTTTGGGTCACACCTGGCAGCGCTCAGGGGTTGCTCCTGGCAGGATCAGGGACCATATGGGATGCCGGGATTTGAACCATTATCATTCTGCGTGCAAGGCAAATGCCCTACCTCCATGCTATCTCTCTGGCCCCTAAATAAAGTATTTTTAAGAAAGCAAAACTAAACCTCCTCTTTGCTTAAGTCAAATAAACTAATAAAAGAGCCTGGAACTTTTGTTTGTTTGGTTTTTGTTTTGGCACTACACTGGGTGGCACTCAGGGGTTATTCCTGGTTAAGCAGACTCAGGGGGACCATAGAGTATATGTTGGGATTTAACCCAGGTCAATCACATGCAAGAGTAACACCCTACCCGCTGTGCTATTACCCTGGCTCAAGAACCTTAAATTCTTGGTTTATGAATCTTTATAATACTGATACTAGAATGATAGCCTCAAAGCCTCTCAAGGTTTGCCCTTATGCTGAGTGAATCCTGGACATTTCAAATTGACATCTCTGTACCCTTATAGGGTATTGTTAAGGTTTCTCTTTTGACATTAACTTACCATCTGTAACAGCTACTGCTGACAGAAGTACAGAAGTACTCTCTGCTCTTAATTTTTTATATCAGATGTTTACTAAAAGAATGGGAGTTAAGTAACCAAATAATTCCTCTTTCTTCTGAAGTCCATAGTAGTCTGTCTGTAATTCCCTATGACACTTTCCTCATTCCACAAAGCTTATTCTTAGTTGTATGGCTTTCTATGCCTTTTTTAGAATTCAAGCACGTGAGAATCAGAAGGGGTTCTCAGTATTTTCTGTGCCTCTTCACATCCATCACACAATCATCTTGCAAACACAAAGTAAACACTACACAGGTATCACTTTGCACCAAGATCTCTAGACGTGTCAATTGATTATGTGTAAACACAGAGGAATCAAGCATTTTTTTCTGAAATAATATAAAAAATAATACTCGTTGGCAGTCCTTCAGAGGCACTGATGCTTGGTTCCTTGTTCTTTTTTTTTTCTTTTTTTTTTTTAGGGGGGGGCACACCCGGTGATGCTCAGGGGTTACTCCTGGCTATTCGCTCAGAAGTCGCTTCTGGCAGGCACGGGGGACCGTATGGGGAACCGGGGGATCGAACCGTGGTCCATCCTAGGTTAGCACAGGCAAGGCAGGCACCTTACCTCCAGCGCCACTGCCCAGCCCCCGATTCCTGGTTCTTAATTGTGCTCTGACTAGATAAGATTATTCAAAGTGTATGCATGAAAGAACAAAACACAGGGGCTAGGCGGTGGCGCTGAAGGTAAGGTGCCTGCCTTGCATGCGCTAGCCTAGGACAGATCATGGTTCCATCCCCCGGTTTCCCATATGGTCCCCCAAGCCAGGAGCGACTTCTGAGTGCATAGCCAGGAGTAACCCCTGAGTGTCACTGGGTGTGGCCCAAAAACAAAAACAAAAAAAAAAAAAGAAAAAACACATTAAAGCAGAGAAAGCTAAAAATACCCAAGTACAAATAGATAAAGAGGTAACCACTATGATGGGGGGAGCAACTATCAAAAAATAAATATAACCCCCAAGTTCTTATTTCAGAAAAATTAAACCAATAAAAGAGCCTGGAACTTTTGTTTGTTTGGTAACTATAACATAGTTAACATGTGAATGTTCTCAGAATATCAAAATACATGATCCTTTAAATAAATCTCACCTGCGTAATTTGAAGACATGTCTCAACTCTTAATTTTTATCTTATCTGCTTATTTAGCCTTGCAGATGAGCAAGCTAAAGTTATAATAGCATGGTGATGGTACCGGAATTGTGTCCTTAAGAGACATATTTATTTGCTTAACCAGAATTAAATTTCTATCACACCATCTCTTACGTTTATAAAATTTTTGTTGTTTGGGGGGGTGGGCACTGCTGTCATACACCTGGAAAATATCTTTATTTTTTCCTTCACCTTTTCTGAGTTAATTAGCACAAGTACCCTTAATTACGTCAACCCTGAGCCTCAGGTGATTTATGTTAAACTCTGATAATAAAAGTGACAGGAAAAGCAGAAAGAAGCTTGATTGACTCAGTAAGATCTAGAAGCTATTTGGCAATCCCTAGCCAAAATATACTTTTTCATGACACTATCTGATTTCTTTTTTTTTTTTTTTTTTATGTTCCAAACAGGGACGTAAAAATTTCCAAACAATGAGTGAGTAGCAAATTTCTCAGGGAATGAATAAAGAAACAGGTATAGTCCTCTCTTGCTGCACTAAATGTGCTATACCCTCTATTGTAGTATTAATTTGCATAACCCTCCTTCTGAGTTGCCTCGCACTGCTCTGGGTTATTTACCAACATTCTTCAAGAGAAACTGAACATGGCATATCCATTTTCTCTTGCACATGCCCCAAGAAGGAAAGAGTGCTTTTACAGTAGTGAAGAGTTCTTACTATAAAGACTTTCCTAAGGCTAGTACTGGAACTAGTGGAATAAGCAAAATTGCATTAAAGATGCTTGCAACTCATGTGCAGAATACAAGAGTAAAGAGTTCTCACTCAAACGATTCTCCCAAAGTCAGTACAGGACCTGGCAGAATGAGTGATGCAGAAACAGATAAGTCATTGCTGGCAATCCAAGCCTAAGGTACTGTTAAATAGTTCCTATTCAAACCATTCACTGTTTTGAACATTTCAATGTTTGAAATGGCTATGGATTCATTAACAGAAATGATACTAAATGCAGAGGAAGCATCTACACTTGGGGAATGTAGATTGGGAAACACAGCCAGTAAGCAGTGCTGACACAGGAAATAATCCACCCAGGTAAGGGAAATAAAACACAAGCTATCTGCAAGCAAAAGGGAAAGCCAAAACCAGAAGAAGTCTCTCTGAGCTGAGGTCTTTATTAGGAAGAGTAGGATGACCCCTATGGTGGAGAACAGGTAGGGTTAGAGAAACAATTCAGAGGTTCTTTCTGTCCGGGTGGGACAAGCACATGTTAAGAATATACTGATTGGAGTGAGAACTGGCTACTCCACCATCTCCCCCTTATTGATTTCATTATAAATGCAGAGATATGAGATTAAATAAAATAAATCATGTCGGGGGCCGGGAGGTGGCGCTGGAGATAAGGTGCCTGCGCTAACCTAGGATGGACCGCGGTTCGATCCCCGATTCCCCATATGATCCCCCGAGCCTGCCAAGGGTGACTTCTGAGCGAATAGCCAGGAGTAACCCCTGAGCGTCACCGGGTGTGGCCCCAAAACCAAAAAAAAAAAATAAAAATAAAAATAAATCATGTCCCAAGGTTCTCAGTAAACAGTGGGAACCCATATCTCAAGGCTAAAAGGTGGAAGTATTTTTTATAGCTGCAGTAAAAGCCGGGGAAATAAAAGACCTTTACCTTAAGAGCAGGTGTCCTACCCATGAAGCATCTGGTGATAAGATCAAATACAGGATTCAGACAGTCTAAGTTTGTCTAACCCCAGGGTCTTTCTTCTAGGTCCCAGGAAAAGTTCTCCTTATCACAGCTGTCACAATCTGATTCTGTAATTAGAGATCTTGAGTTTTACACAGTTCCTATGTCAATGTCAGGGCATCACAAAGTATGTCCTGATTTCATTTCGCTATCAGATAAATAGCATGGAAAACCTGCCCTGGATGAAGTCTTTGTTGATTCCAAGTCATCAACAGGGTGGCATAGAAGCTCACCCCGGTGCAAGTTGGTGCCAGCATAACACAAAAGCCTACCCTGATTGTAGGTCAATTCCTGTAATGGTGCAAAACCTCATGTCAGTTCCAAATGGTGGGACCCAAGGTTCAGGGGTGAATGGCCAATGTATAATCAACTGGAGCCTAAGTAAAGATATGACAAATGTTCAGGGTTAAAGACCCCCGCTGTGACATAAAAAATTTGGAATACCTATACCTAATCAATAGGAACTTCTTTCTATACCTGAGATTTCCCCCATTTTATTGTGCCTATGTATAAAATGAATAATGTCAAAGGATACTATTGGTGCATAAGGGGGTATTAATAACAAGCTAAACAATACCTATTACAAGTACTAGCAACAAAACAGTTCTCGGGAGAAAACATATCTCCTAAATTTCCTACCAAACAAGTCCAGAAGGGGGCTAATCTACACCTCAATAAGAAAGTACACATAAAAAATTATATATATATATTAAATATATATAAATAACTATATATGTCCCCTTAAGTCTTTTTTAATAAGTTCAAGGGGGTAGAATCTGGAACATAGCTTCAGTCAGAGACATGGTCTTGTAACAGACTGAAGTCATGAATCAGGATAGGTCCTTGAGCCAAGCCTCTCTCAAAAGCTGAATTTGATTGCAAGCAGCTGTCCATGGCAATGACAGGTGGCTGGGATGAGGGCAGGGGTGCTCCAGGGGAGTGTAGAACTAAAGGTAAAAAGATTAAATAGGGAGGATAACAAATCTGGGATGAGAGAATGAAGTGAAACAATAGTAAGGGATTTTTAGAGTGGAGGCAGGGTCGGGGAAAGGAGGAAGGGCTATATACAACATAAACAGACTTTATATACAGTACAGATAGAAATTAGAATGACAGAAAGGTGGCCATCACACACACATAAACCTAGACATTGTAGATCGATCAATAAGTGACAGCTGTCAAATGGACTCTTTTGGAAATGGGTCAAAGTGCTTCAAAAATATAAAGTCGACAATTAAGATGGAAAAATCTTCCATTCCTAGGAATCACTGCTGGTGAAGGTAAACTTATGGGGGCGGGGGGAGGGAGTGCAAACCCGTGGCACTCAGGAGTTACTCCTGGTTCTGAGCTCAGAAATCGCTCGTGGCAGCCTCAGGAGATCAGATGAGATGCAGGGAATCGAATCCAGGTCCGTCCTGGGTCACCCACATACAAGGTAATACTGTGAACTCAGTACTGAGTTCAGGGGTTACTCCTGGCTGTCTGCTCAGAAATAGCTCGTGGTAGGCACAGGGAACCATATGGGACGCCAGGATTCGAACCAGCAATCTTGGGTCCTGGATTGGCTGCTTGCAAGGCAAACACCGCTGTGCTATCTCTCCGGGCCCGTGAACAGGCTTTTTTAAATTGACCTAGAGAGCCCATGTTCAGCCCATATAAGCTGGGGGTTGGTTATCTTCCTCATGAGAGGGAGCAGGGTAGCCATTAAAGAGGGTAACCTCTCTAATGAATTATTGCAGGGAAGGGGTAGAGAATATTCTTGAGGAGCCACTTTCAGACTCTGTGTCTGAGGAAGCTGTGGCTGGCTCATTTTTGGTATGTGTTTCATCAGGTATATTAATCTCAGCAATTGATTCTTCCTCTGGCCTAGAGCCAACAGTGGGTGCGAGTTACTGGCCTCAGGGTTTTTGGCTTGAGTACATGTCACTACTGGGAAGGCACTTATATTTTCCAAAGTAGGATACGTTTCTGAAGGCTTGGGCTGTACATCCCATAGCACACAATACAAAAAAATTATAATGTCTACTTGGATAAATACCAGGATGACTAATAAACACATTTCTTTTGGACCTTGGAGCATTCCCCTCCTGTAGCTTTTCAGATTTGTACTAAGAGAGATAGTGTCACTGTTTACAACCGAGCTGACCACATGACCACATATTCTTCGAGTAGATTTTTGGTGATTCTGATCAGCAGTCTCAGGAGATCATCACCCTGATTGCTCTTCACGGAAAAGTTACCTCAGCATATTATCATTATCCGATATTTTCCTCATCCATGAGCCTTTTTAAACAAAGAGGGGAAATTTGTCATACATTTGTCAAATCACTTTACCTTTACCTTTCACCTTTTCTTTTTTTTTTTTTTTTTTTTTTTTTTTTTTTTTTTTTTTTTTTTTTTTGGTTTTTGGGTCACACCTGGCAGTGCTCAGGGGTTACTCCTGGCTCCATGCTCAGAAATTGCTCCTGGCAGGCACGGGGGACCATATGGGGCACTGGGATTCGAACTGATGACCTTTTGCATGAAAGGCAAACACCTTACCTCCATGCTATCTCCCGGGCCCCACCTTTCACCTTTTCTGAGTTAATTAGCACAAGTACCTAAAAATTATATCAACTTCAGGTGATTTATGTTAAACTGGCTAATAAAAGTGGTAGGGAAAACTGCAGAGAAAGAAGCTTGATTGACAGTAAGATCCAAGAAGCTGCTAGACAACCCGTGGCCGAAGTATATTTTTTCCAGTGATTCTGACTTATTGTACAAAACTACAAGCTGAAGCCACACAGATCACATCTTATGGCTTACACCTGGCTCTACCAGGGATCACTCCTGGTAGGAAGAGGAGTCGGACCATATGTGATGCTGGGAATTAAACAAAGGTGGCTGTGTTTAAAGCAAGCACTCTATCCACACTGAACTTTCCCTAAAACCCTGTTTTTAAATTTTTTATAGCAAAGTTAAATTGAATAGTTAAGCAGATCTGCGTGGTCAGCAATACAAGGCTTCCTCTTGTGGTTCAAAATAATCATCCTTGGAAGGCTAACTGAAACACACATTTTATTTAGGAATATTAATGATGTGAATTTTGAACTGTCTAGTTCTAACTGCTTATTTTGCTAATCCAGGAATTCATTGCCAGAGATTTCACATAAACTACCCAAATTTCTGCATTCTTAGTAACAGAAATACTTGTTTCTTCTTATATTGTAGTTTAAAACTTGTATACTTCTCTTTTGGTAAGTGATTTTTTAAAAAGCCAAGATGGTTTATGAAAACCTAAGGTAGATTCTCACATATGGCTAAACCCCACCCCCACCTGGTATTGCCTTGTATGTGGGTGACCCAGGACAGACCTGGATTCGATTCCCTGCATCTCATAGGATCCCCTGAGGCTGCCATGAGCGATTTCTGAGCTCATAGCCAGGAGTAACTCCTGAGTGCCACGGAGTTTGCACTCCCCCACCCCCCTTTAGTTTACCTTCACCAGCAGGGGGTGAAGGTAAAAAAAACCTTTGGGCTAACACAACTTAAAAGACCATGCAGAGGTAGCTTACTTTTGGGAAGTGACTCACTAAAAATGTTCAACTCTCAGTCTCAGAACCTTTTGGGAAGTGACTCACTAAAAATGTTCAACTCTCAGTCTCAGAACCACCTATTCTGTTAGCTCGACTGCATTGTTAGGCTCTAAGATAGTCTCCTATAGTTCCAACCTAATGTCATCACATTCCAAGCCTACAGTCAAAAATTTGTTTGTTTTATAAGGCAAACAAAAGCCTGGTTTTAAGTTGAGTCCCAGTGACCTTGATTTATCTAACTTGAAGACCTTCCATGTGCCAATCAAATTACCATGGCCATGGGAGGTAAAAAGGTTTAAATTCATTTGAATTCCTTTGTGAAGAAACCTGGAAATAAGGACTGGAGTCATATTTACTGAACTCATAGATTAGAAGAGAAATGGTTAAGGAAAAGAAAATGGGCCAGAGCAGTGGCACAAGCAGTAAGGTGTCTGTCTTGCCCACTAGCCTAGGGCGGACCTTGGTTGGATCCTGGCGTCCCATGTGGTCCCCCAAGCCAGGAGCGATTTCTGAGCGCATAGCCAGGAATAACCCCTGAGCATCACCAGGTATGCCCCCCAAAAACAAACAAACAACAACAACAAGAAAACAGAGCTAGGATACTATCAACACAAGAAGTAGGTACAATAACAAATTACAAAATCCACAAACATATTGTATCACAAATAACAGTTGAAAGAAGAAAGACTAAGAAGATAAAAAATGTATTTTAATAAATATACAAGACTCTCTCTCAAAAAAATCTATTCAAGTCTAGAAAGAATTAGAATTGACAGAGATAAGGATACAGATACATTTCAGTCAATGGAAAAAAAACTTTCTAACAATTAGAGCTCTTTCAAAGTTGAACAGGTGGCATCACAGAGTAATGAGCTTCCTTCCCAGAGTTGAGAAAACTTCAAGCAGAATGTGGATGCCCCCCCCCCCGATCTGTCAAAAATGATATAGAAAGGATCCCTACTTGGGGCAGTTGAAAGCTGCTCTAAACTCTAATTCCTTACAACTCTAAGATTCTAAATTATTGAGAACAACATGAATAAAAGATCCAAACCCACCCAAGAAGTAAATTATTCAACAAAAGGTAATAGAACTCCCAATTATGAAGTGAAATAGACCAGACTTTGGGTGCCAGCCATACCATTTTAATGTAGATTTTATAAACAGTACTTTTAATTACACTCTTAAATTTTATAAGGAAACACAATACCCCAAGAAACTTTTTAAAAGTTCATTCCAGGTTTGACCTATACGTCACACTTCACTTCTTATTTGTCCCTTAAGTAAACTGAGTTCTGAGTTCTGAGTTTTTAGCTTCCAGTTTCTGGAATGCAAGATAACTGAGTGGGCTGCTTCTACCAGCCAGCACTTAGAATTATAGTACATATGTTTGTATTGCTAAAACAAAACTTCACCGTTATCATTTTAAGACCATACACATTTGTGTTGGTAAATTATCATGTGTACTCAGGCATAACCCGCTTAGGTTCTTTCACTTTTCATTGAAGCCCACCTTGAATATATATGTATACATATGTATATACATATATGTATATGTGTGTACATATATATATATATATATATATATAGTTTTGGGGCCACACCCAGTGACGCTCAGGGGTTACTCCTGGCTATGAGTTCAGAAATCGCTCCTGGCTTGGGAAACCATATGGGAAGCAGGGGGATTGAACTGAACTGCATTCCATCCTAGGTCCGATGTGTACAAGGCAAACACCCTACCTCTGTGCCACTGCTCTGGCCCCTACCTTGAATATTTTTATACAAATATATATTTTTTCTTTTAAATTACTTCCTAAGCCTGAGGATGAGTATGGGTATGGATATTTTTGTGGTTTTGAATGTATGCACTGTCAAAAGAATTCTATCAGTTTGCAAACTATAAAAACAAACTACTTCCCTGGTGCAGTGTTGTCTACATTAGATTTATTCAACATTTAAAAATTTGCTTCACTCATTTCAATTTTGTTCTTTAATGACAAGGGGACTAGAAATGAATTTCAGAGCTTAGAATGTAGCTCAGTGATAGAGCACATGCTCCCCTTACTGAAAGAAGCCCTGTCTATGACCCCTGGCGCACGCGCGCGCACACACACACACACACACACACACACGTACACACACACACACACACACACACACACAGAATCTTCCTTTAAAAAAAGCAAATGTCTCCTCCTTTTCTCAATCAGAATGAATTCTGGGAAAGCATTGGTTCCTCATCTCTTTCTGACAGAGCTTACTTAAAGTGAAGGGACAGTAAAGGAAATGAGGAAGTTCATTTTTTTTTTATGAGTCATCTCATTCTCCTGGGTCATCCAGAAGCTATCTTAAGTTTTCCTTAGGATTTTTGTTCAGATTCTAAATATCTCAAAAAAAAAATTACCTATGCCAAGGGTTCTAAAAAGCACAAAGGAATCAGGCTTGTCACCCAAAATCTGATGAAAAGTAAAAATCTAAAGCACAGGAAGCATAAAATAAAGCAACAAAGTATGTCAAAAATGCAATGGAAACATTGAGTCTGGCATGACTTCCACGAACAACATTTGTTTTTCTTGTATTCCATTGCCAAATGAGTGCAGATAATTCTGATTTGTTCACTTTTTCTTTTGGAAAAATGTAGAAATAAGGGTAGATGGGAATTAAAACTAAGACATTAAAATTGTATATATGGCTCAGCAGTAGAGACTATACCTCCATGTGTGAGGCTGGGTTTTTCCCCTGCCTAAAGAGAAATTAAAGTTATGGAAGTGAGAAATTTAAATTTTTCATTCTCATAGCAACTGCACAAGACACCTTCATGCAGGCCCCTCCAAATACAGTATCTACCTCTTGCCATTTACAAATCCTAGGAAAACAAGGTAAATAAACTACAAATATTTTGAGATAAACATGCTATATTGCCTAGATAATAAGACTTATACTTCACATGGGAAATTGGCAGCAATGGTTTCATACATATTTAACACATATATGCATATAATCTTACTTTGCAATAGTAGGAAACCTCCTCTTGCCATAAGATGGGCCTGTGTTATTTGTGATACAATCAGAAAGTCTTTTATTTAAATGGTATTAGAGCTTTTTAAAGAAGTTATTCCCTAAATCTCCAGGAAAAATCAAGGACTCTAGCAGTTCAAAGAGAAACTCCTTGACTAAATAAAAACCAGACAATAATGAAAAAAGGAAGATTCAGATTTCAGTTCTAAAGAGGGATCAGAGGATTATGGCAACTCTGAAAGTCCTCAGACCACTGGAACAGACTGTAACGGAAAAGAGAATAAAACAGCATCATAGACCTAACCTGAGTCTAATACCTAGTTGTATCCAACAAATAGCTCCTAAATAATTGAATGAATATACTTCTCTCTCAAAAAATCAAAAGCCTGAATATCCAAGAGGCCAGAGTATATACTTCAAAGGACTTCTATAACACTTGAGTTGAACAAAGCTAAGTTCTGCATTACTTTTTCCTGTCTCTTTCTCTCTATATACATGTATCCATATATATATATATATATATATACGTACATATTTATGTACGTATATATATGTATTCAATATACCACCTAAGACCTCATGCATATGATTTTTCTCATGCTGATCCTGATTGAAGAATGTGTAGATGCTGAACTTACCAGTTATCTGAATAAGACAACAGAAAGGCAAGTTAAAAGTGCAAGTTATG
Organism: Crocidura indochinensis; assembly: GCA_004027635.1. Taxonomy (NCBI): domain Eukaryota; kingdom Metazoa; phylum Chordata; class Mammalia; order Eulipotyphla; family Soricidae; genus Crocidura; species Crocidura indochinensis. The sequence goes on along the minus strand of PVKC010031458.1, from coordinate 1,275 downwards.
AGGCCGGAGAGTTAGCACAGCGGTAGGGTGTTTGTCTTGCAAGCGGCCAGCCCAGGACCAACGGTGGTTCAAATCCCGGCATCCAGTATGGTCCCCCGTGCCTGCCAGGAGTGATTTCTGAGCACAGAGCCAGGAGTAGCCCCTGTATGCTGCCGGGTGTGACCCAAAAACGAAACAAGACAAAAATGCCAGTTATATTTATATAAACTGAAAGTTTTTATTTCTTAAATATATAAGGTTACTCTAGAAGAGTCAAAGCAAATTTCAAGAATAACAATATGGACATCAGAGAACGTTTTTGTGGTCCCATGGAAACATGTAATTGATTATACATGAGTACTAAGTATTTTCCTCTGGGGTTTTAATAACTTATAAGAAAGTAGTGGGGGGTCATTTTCTAACTGCATATGTGGAGACATATTTTCTAGTTTCTATAGTCATATAGACATATTTTCTAGTTTCTATAGTCCAAACACCAGAAGCAGGCTATGGAAATAAGGTTTTAATTTCCTAAGGCAGAATCATGAACCTGCCTTCTTGCATAGGCTGAGTTTCTTCCCTGGCACTGTCCAGCCCAATTCTGCTGGTGAGATTTCAACAACACTAACCACCATCGCCGCAACAAAAGGAAGTGGAGGAAGTACAGCTTCACACAGATGGCTGAAGGCATTTTAAGAAAAGATCCCAAATAGCTCCTTATGACTGGGTACATTTAATTCTCATTAACATCTAACCTCATACCTATGTTATCTGCGTAAGTCAATCGTAATTTTGACATCATATTGAAACGCTCTTCAACTCCCTTTACCAAATGTGTAAGAGTGTTTGCTCTGGAGTTTCCAACACCATCAGTGAAGCCCATTCTGACATTATATACCAGAAAATAGATCAGGGATCTCCCGGGGGAAGGGCTCAACCCCATCAGAGTGTCTTCATCTCACCGTCCTCTACCCCCACCAGCTGCCCCAATGCAAGTCCGGTTTATTAAATATACTATTGAGTCTGGCTTTAAATGAAAAGATTCTCGTGGCCCTCTGTCCAGATTCTACTCATTTGCTGGAGCAGCTCAAAGAACTAAGAGAAGCAATACCTCGCACGCCCTGCTAACACACACAGTTGCAGAGTCCCTCTCTCCACAGCTCATGTCAGATCTTTTCCTTAGTGAGTCTGCGAGGTACACAGCCTGCTAATGTGGCCTCGATTCTCTGACTTACACACACACACACACACACACACACACACACACACACACACACACACACACACACACACACA
>PVKC010031457.1:0-14528 GCA_004027635.1 Crocidura indochinensis | reverse complement strand
ACAAGAAAAAAACATCTAATCCCATCAAAAAATGGGGAGAAGAAATGGACAGAAACTTTGACAAAGAAGAAATACAAATGGCCAAAAGACACATGAAAAAATGCTCCACATCACTAGTCATCAGGGAGATGCAAATCAAAACAACTCTGAGGTACCACCTCACACCACAGAGAATGGCACACATCACAAAGAATGAGAACAAACAGTGTTGGCGGGGATGTGGAGAGAAAGGAACTCTTATCCACTGCTGGTGAGAATGCCGTGTAGTTCAACCTTTATGGAAAGTGATATGAAGATTCCTCCAGAAATTAGAAATCGAGCTCCCATATGATCCAGCTATACCACTCCTAGGAATATACCCAAGAAACACAAAAATACAATACGAAAACCCCTTCCTTACACCTATATTCATTGCAGCACTATTTACCAGAGCAAGACTCTGGAAACAACCAAGATGCCCTTCAACAGACGAATGGCTAAAGAAACTGTGGTACATATACACAATGGAATATTATGCAGCTGTCAGGAGAGATGAAGTCATGAAATTTTCCTACACATGGATGTACATGGAATCTATCATGCTCAGTGAAATAAGTCAGAGAGAGAGAGAAAGAGAGAAAAACGCAGAATGGTATCACTCATCTATGGGTTTTAAGGAAAATGAAAGACATTCCTGCAATAATAATTTTCAGACACAAAAGAGAAAAGAGCTGGAAGTTCCAGCTCACCCCAGGAAGCTCACCACAAAAAGTGGTGAGCTTAGTTAGAGAAATAACTACATTTTGAACTGTCCTAAAAATGAGAACCTATGAGGAAAATGGAGAGCCTGTCTAGAGTACAGGTGGGGGGTGGTTGGGGAGGAGGGAGATTTCGAACAATGGTGATGGGAACGTTGCACTGGTGATGGGTGGTGTTCTATACACGACTGAAACCCAAACACAATTATGTATGTAATCAAGGTGTTAAAATAAAAAAGATTAAAATAAATAAATAATGCTGCTAACATATGGATTAAGTTCTATTTGTATAATAAATAATTGATTATATATTAGTAAATAAAATATATTTCATTTATAAAAAAAATTTCCCCTTTGCAGCTTCTTAGTATTCCCCCAATTTGCAGTTTTATATTTGTTTGATTGCTTGTTTACTGTGATCAACCCTCCTAGACAGTATGAGAATAGGCTAAATTTTCTTTTAATTTCGCCCAAACATCCTCAGGGAGCTTGGGGGGGGGTGTCACTCCAGGTGATTCTCGGCTAATGGGGTTGGAGGTTTAATTCTAAGGCCTGTGGATGTGGTGCCAGGGATTACCCAGGTCACCTCAGTGGTACTCAGGGATTTCCAGGGCTATACCCTTACAAGTTCAGTTGTGGAGGTGGTGGTGGGATCCCTCCATGACTGTACCTGGTGGTGCTCAGGGGATCATATAGTCCATCCAGGGAATTGCAATGAGTCCATTGCAGCAAGGCGTGCACCTAACCCCTGTACTGTCTCTTGGCCCCTTGTCTCTTTTTAATTTTAATATTGATATTTTCCTAATATATATCCCAGTATTCAGTGTTAGGAAACAAAAGAAAAAAACCAATGCCTTTGAAATGAAATACTTTCACACAGTCAGGAATGGGGGCTAAACAGAGAGTGCTGTCTCTATTATTAATGATGTAATAGTGGGTGATTCAGACACCATATCTTGACCCTTTAAAATCTAAGGCCATGGAAATAAATGTGTAACCTTCTGGATAAAGGCCCAGAAAATAGGTTAGAGATTGGGATGAGGTCAGATGTTGGAGAAATGGGCACTTGAATAAAAGTTCATATATGACCCCTAGGACTAGCTCAGGCCTCTTGACTCCAGGAGCTAATTTTTCACACTCCTGCAGTGACAGGGGATGCACTCAAGCCATTTTGTCTCTGATAAATTGATTAGCATATTAACCATGATTGGCCAGGGCAATGGGAGCTGTAGCTCTTAAAGCTGCATTCAAAGACCCATCACTTTTTCCAAGGGGCAGTCAATGACAAATGGAAAATGAACTGTAGGACTGACCAGCCTCCCCTGAGCACTTGCAGAAGGCAAAACTTTATTGGAGGGAGGAGGGCACCACTCTGCTTAGTGAATGTGTCAGCATTTCTTCTGTCCCTGTGGCCAGGCTGTGTCTTTCTTTGTCCTCTATGTGACTGCTTCAGAGTTTCTGTTGGCCATCTCCTTCTGAGTCTTCTGCAGACCTCCAGCCTAAAAAGCTGATTCCTTTCACTTAATTAATATTTTCTTTGTTTTTGGCAGGGGGGGGGCATACCTGGTTACACTCAGGGGTTATTCCTAGCTTTGTGCTAAAAAAAAAATCACTCTTGGCAGGCTTGGGGACTATTTTGGATGCTGGAGATCAAACCCTGATCAACCATATACAAGGCAAATGCCCTACTCATTGTGCTATTGTTAAAGCTCCAACTTCATTAGTATTTCTTGTCTGGTCTCTTAAATTTTAATACATGCAATTCCTGGGGCCGGAGAGATAATGCATATGGTAGGACATTTGCTTTGCACGTGGCCAATTTGTAAAAGTTATAAAAAAACATATGCAATTCGTTGTGTATGTCAGTTCTTGCTTTTTCCTAACAAAAGTGAAAGCTGGAACCAGAGAGATACTATGGTGGACAGGACAGTTGCCCTTTACCCACCCAACCGGAATCAGTCCTCAGTATTTCATATGGTTGACCAAGCCCTGCCAGGATTTCATTCCTTGGTGGGATATAAAAATAAGATAGTATGGTATTAGTTTCCAGAGACAATAGAGACAAGCCAACAGAACCAGTTCATGATAGGAAGTTTGCCAATAGATAGTAGGGGAGTGCAGTTAGAGCAGAGAAGGAACAACTGTGACAATGACAGCTGGAAATGATCTCTCTGGACAAGAACTGGGTGCTAAAAGGAGGTAAAGTGATATGCATGATACCCTTTAGTAACAGTATTGCAAACTACAGTATCTAAAAGGGAAAAAAGGTATAGAAGGAAAGGGAGAGAGAAAGAGTAGGAAAATGAGAGAGAAGAAAAATGTCTGTTACAGAGACAAACGGGGAGAGGGCTGGATGGAAATTGGGGGCATTGGTGGCAAGAATTGTGCACTGCTGAGGGAATTAGTGTTGAACACTGTATGACTGAAACTCAGTCAGGAACAATTTTTATAACTATCTCACAGTAATTCGATTAAATAGCTTGTTTATAAAAAATAAAATAAAATAACAAAGAAATAAACTATAATAAAAGTGAAAATACCCTGAGAGTGGAAACCTGTACTTAAGTCTGTGCTCCCCACAGTTCATGGTGCAAACTTTTGTCTGCCACTAAAACTGAAATCACTGAAAATTGGCAGGAGGAATAAAATCATTCAAAGCAGAGGTTTAAAATTTTTCTCTCCTTTTCATTTTATATTGCCTCAATATGTATGCATTATGTTTGTAATTGAAATTAAAAAAAAAAAGCAAGAACAGGACTAGGAGATTTCTGTACATGTTAAATAGTGATCTCTCCCCACTCCCCTCACATAAATCCTAAGACATTTGGAACACCGAGACCTGCCGTTGTCTGCGGGACATTCCCTGTTTCCTCGAGGCTAAGAGCGTGCTGACTTACACAGGTATTGTAAATTGTGGAAAGGAGACAAGAAAATTAGAAAAATGAAAATACTTCATGTAATAGGAGATATTAAGGTAATTTAGTTTTGAATAGAGATGAGAAGAATTCCCCAGAAAATTTGTCACACAAGTCAGTACAAGTACATTTGAGCTTAAAATCATACAAATAAATTTTTTGTAGCTTGAAAAATATGAAAACTGAGAATTTAGTCTATAGTGACCTTGAGAAATAGTAAACTGGAAGAAATGTTTGCAACTTATATCATAGATACAGTATTGATATACCTAACATTTTTATAAAGATTACTTGTAAAATAGAAGGTAAACATTCTAACAAAGCTGTAGAAAATGGACTAGACTATTTGCAAAAATAATAGGGCTGGGAGATGGCTCAAAGGACTGGCGTGTGTGTTTTGCATGTAGAGGTCTAGATTTAATCTATTGCATGGTCTGAACAATAAAGTCGCAACAAGTAGATGATTAACCCCCAGATTTGTATGGTTCCCCCAGAACTGCTAGGTATAGTGACCCCAGACAACAACAGTAGTAGCGAGTAGATTTCTTAACTGCATGAAAAAAAAACTTACCTTACTTATGAGAAAGACCAATTAGGGGGCTGGAGAGATAGCACAGCGGTAGGGCATTTGCCTTGCATGCTGCCCATTCAGGACGGATGGTGGTTCTAATCCCAGCATCCCATATGGTCCCCTGTGCCTGCTGGGAGTGATTTTTTTAAATTTATTTCTAATAATGTGAACAATGATGCAAAGAAAGAGGACAAGGTAAAGTTACATTGAAAGGGCAATCACTCAAAAACAGAGTTCTAAGAAGAAATCCCCCTGCTGACACCTTAATTTTGATCTTACAGTCAAAGAACATTAAGAAAAGTAGGGGCCCGGAGAGATAGCACAGCGGTGTTTGCCTTGCAAGCAGCCGATCCAGAACCTAAGGTGGTTGGTTCGAATCCCGGTGTCCCATATGGTCCCCCGTGCCTGCCAGGAGCGATTTCTGAGCAGATAGCCAGGAGTAACACCTGAGCACCACCGGGTGTGGCCCAAAAACAAAAACAAAAAAAAACAAAAACAAAAACAAATAAAAAAAACCAAACAAAAAAAAAAAGAAAAGTAAAACTGAACCCATATACAATTACTTTGTCCCTCAAGTCCCCGGATTGTAGTACATTATAACATTTCTTAGGGGTACACCAAGCAATCTAAAGCCATAAAATTTATGTAACTCCTTAAACTTGAAGGCATAGTAATTTTTTACATTTCCATGCACATGCATATTAGCTTAAGTTAACCTCAAAAGTTTAAGTGGTTTTTTTTTAAGTTTTAGAGTCAAAGGAGCACAGTAAAAACGGTGTTAGAGTGGCAATTATCATTTGCATAGGCCCACCAAAATATGGAGGACATGGGAAGGAAAAGTCTTGGCCTAAATACAAGGAGACTCTACCCCTGAAGTTTCCTGGCAGGCAAATTAGTTTGTCCAATCCAAGTCATTGTCTGTAGTGCCAATACAGTTTTATTTTTCATGCAGTCTCTATTGTTAGCATCAGGTTTCTATATTAAAGATCCTGGAATCTTGGGGCCTGGGAGATAGCATGGAGGTAAGGCGTTTGCCTTTCATGCAAAATGGCACTATTTGATTTGTGCATGAGGGGGAGAGGAATTGCATTGTGGGCCACAACTGCTGTACGTTGGGTTTTCTCCTGGCTCTGTGCTCAGAGATCAATCACTCCTTGACTCTGGGGACCACATGTGATCCTGAGGATTGTACCTTGGTGTACAAAGTGAGTTCTTTGTTTTTGTTTGTTTGTTTTTTGGGTCACACCCAGCAATGCTCAGGGGTTCTCTATGCTCAGAAATCACTCCTGACAGGCTCGGGGGACCATATGGGATGCTGGGATTCGAACCACCAACTTTCTGCATGAAAGGCAAACGTCTTACCTCCATGCTTTCTCTCCGGCCCTGTGTTCTGTACCTTCTGTACTAACTCTCTGACTCCATATAGCACTATTTGAAACAGCAAAAGACAGAACAAACTAAATCCTAAATGCCCATTAATAGACGACTGATTGAGTGAATTGCAGAATTTATTTCCTGGAAGGCTATAGAGTTGTATGAAGGGTTGAATATTTGTGTGTAATATAGAATGTTTACTTTGTGATATATTCATGTGTGCATGAATAATTAATGATTAATCACGTGTGCTATTAATCATATGTACATATTTATATTTGTTTAGACAAAGGATAAAAGACTTGTTTTGGGAAAAAACTAAGTAATCGGGGCCGGCGAGGTGGCACTAGAGGTAAGGTGTCTGCCTTGCAAGCCAAGGAAAGATCACGACCACGGTTTGATCCCCCGAAGTCCCATATGGTCCCCCCAAGCCAGAAGCAATTTCTGAGTGCTTAGCCAGGAGTAACCCCTAAGCATCAAACGTGTGTGGCCCAAAAAAACAAAAAGAAAAAAACTAAGTAATCATGCAAATATTTTACATAATTTTAAATCTCCATTAAAATATAAAAATCCATAAAAAATGAAAGCAAAATGAAACTGCTGTATCTAGCTGTCTATAAAATGAGTGGCATAATCACACAGAAAGGAACGATTTAGTGCAATTTTTTTGGGGGGGGGGCATACCCATTTGATGCTCAGGAGTTACTCCTGGCTAAGCACTCAGAAATTGCCCCTGGCTTGGGGGGACCATATGGGACGCCGGGGAATCAAACCTCAGTCCTTCCTTGGCTAGTGCTTGCAAGGCAGACACCTTACCTCTAGCGCCACCTCACTGGCCTCATAGTGCAATTTTTTAACCCAGTAATTTGACACTATATATTTGAAATATATTTCAAATACTATTTTTAAAGTCTGCAAGATTTTGGGATTGGAGCAATAGTATAATGGGTAAGGCACTTGCATCGCATGAGGCTGACCTGGTTTAATCCCTGGTACCCTACATGGTCCCTGAGCCCATCAGAAGTGATCCCTGAGTGCAGAGCCAGGAGTCAGCCCTGAGCACTACCTTTCATACAACTCTATAGCCTTCCAGGAAATAAATTCTGCAATTCACTCAATCAGTCGCCTATTAATGGGCATTTAGGATTTAGTTTGTTCTGGCTTTTGCTGTTTCAAATAGTGCTTATATGGAGTCAGAGAGTTAGTACAGAAGGTACAGAACACAGGGCCAGAGAGAAAGCATGGAGGTAAGACAGAAAGTTGGTGGTTTGAATCCCAGCATCCCATATGGTCCCCCAAGCCTGCCAGGAGTGATTTCTGAGCATAGAGAACCCCTGAGCATTGCCGGGTGTGACCCAAAAAACAACAAATCCTGCACAGTTTTTTAGAAATTGTATTATTGATGGAAGGGTTGGTAGTATTAGACTGCTGCATAAATGTAGGATAAGGCAAAGGATAATAATTCTCGTTTCTCAAGAAGTCAGGACTTTTTCAGCATAAAGAAGAGAGATATTGATGTTAAATTAAAGATTGGGTAAATCCTTGGGATCTTCATCCTGACTTTGAGTTAGGAATTAGAGGATGATCCCATGATGAGTTCCTTTTTTAACTGTTCAGTGAGAGGATGTTTCTCTGTCTCTGTCTCTTGGTTTGGTACCAGGGATTGAATCTGGGCCTCTTGCATGCCACACAACACTAACCTTGATGAACTATCTCCTTGATCCATTGACTGCACATATTTTTAAAGCTAAGTGATGGACTTATGCATTGTTATTTTACCATTCTCTGTACTTAGTGTATAGATGAAAATTTCCATTCGAAAAGGCAATTTTCTGGATGTAGTTAAAAACATTGGCAGAATTTCCAGCTTAGAAAAATAGTAGAAAATGTTTCTTTGAAATAATATATCTTAAATTAAGGCCTGAAAGCTGCTTCACAAAGAAAAAATTTCAATAATCTTGAGTTTATAATCGAAATATCAAAACACACACCAAATAAGATATTTTGAGTGAAAGACAGCAGACAAATTAGATTTGCTAAACTACAGCTATTTTGAAGGTGAGGAATATAAAATTCTAGTATGTTTAAAGAAAAATATTTCCTCAAAGGAATGAGTAAAATGTTGGGGCTGGAGCAATAGCACAGTAGATAGGGCATTTGCCTTGTCTGTGACTGACCCAAGTTTAATCCCTGACATCCCAAATGGCTCCCTGAACCTACCAGGTGTGGTTCTTGAGCATAGAGCCAGGAGCATTGCCTGCGTATCACTGGGTGTGACTTCAAAACAAAACAAAAAGCATGTGTAAAAACTAACAGACTGTCAGAAATGACAGTGTCCAGGAATAGTGAAAAGATCCAGAGGAGGGAGAGGGACTCCATGGCTAAAGTGCTGACCTTACAAACAGGCTGAATTCAATCCCAGGCATTGCACAAGCACTGAGTGCAGTTCTACATTTTATACCTAGTGACCCTGTAGTCCCTGGTGTCGCCAGTAGTTTCCAGCTGCACTGCAGCCAGGTGTATTCTTGCACCTCAAACAAAGGATGTGATCCCCCCAGGTGGGTACCACAACTGAAAAAAAGGTGAAAGGCCATGAATGTCACCCTTGATAAGCAGTTATGTTAGCACTGCAGTGAACCAGTGAGTGAGCGCTAGCACTAAACTGCGCAGAAGCCACATAGCTAAAGAGGACCAGAGAGATAGCTTAATGGATGAGGGCCTAAACTTTGCATAAGAGCAGCCTGGCGTGTGTGTGTGGGTGTGTGTGTGTGTGTGTGTGTGTGTGTGTGTGTGTGTGTGTGTGATCCCTGCTTGATCCCCTTGTGTACTGCCAGATATGAATCCTTCCATACCCCCAAAAATAGTTTGACCTGAGGGCCTGGAATATAAATGAAAAGGGCTGGCGATGGAACTGTGGGTTGGTCCCTAAAACTCCATAATCACTAAGCATCACAGAGGGTGGCCCAAAATATAAAAATAAAAAAAGAATGCAATCTGATTCCAAGAAATGTCTCAAGATAGGAGTACATGCCTAGCATGTGGAGCCCTGGGTTTGACCCACAGCACTACTACCTAGTACCCCGATCATTACTGGGGTGACCCTGTGACTCTCAATTACTACCCAAGTAGTCCAGATGGTCCCAGTACATCTGGGTCTGCACAGCCAAAGCAGGTATTGGCCAAGACTGACTTTTTGTTCCCCTGAGCAATCCTAGCAGGCAAAAAATAAACAAAATAAAAACCTAAAATCAAAGTCAAAATAATGTCACCCTGTGTGTGTGTGTGTGTGTGTGTGTGTGTGTGTTCAAGCACCCTATTAAAGAAACGCAACCCTCAGCAAGAATCTCTGCTGAATGTGTGAAATCACAACATGATGTATGGTTTTTGATGAGCACCAGACTGCCATTGTGCGCAGGTGGATGACCCCCTCTTTTTTTGTTGGTATTTGGGGGACGATCACAGCCAGCAATACTCAGGGGTTACTCCTAGCTCTTGGCTCATAAGTCGTTCCTGGACTTCTGCCTTCTTCTGCTCTCTCCACCTTTTTCTCCTCCTCTTTTCCCTCTTCCTCCTCCTAGTCCTCCTCCTGTACTTTTTCCTCTTCTCCTCCTCTTCCACCTCTTCTTCATCTCCGAATCCTTCTATATCTTCTCCATCTCTTCCTCCATCTTCTCTCACTCCTTCTTGTCTTTTCCTGCCCCCCCTTCCCATTCCTCCTCCTCTCTTCCATCTCATCCACCACCTCTACCTGCATCTTCTCCATCTCTTATTCCTTTGGCACCTTCTCTTCTCCTACCTTCTTCCTTCTTCATCTCCTCCTCTTCAACTCTTCTTTCTCCTTCTGCACCATCTCTCTTACCTTTTCCTCCATCTCCTCATCCTGCACCTTCTCCCAAACCTTCTTCTCTTTATTCTTCTTCTTCCATCTCCTCTTCCCTCTCTGATCAGGGCAATGAAAAAAGGAAAAAGAAAAAAGAAATCACTACTGGCAGGCTCGGGGACCATATGGAACGCCTTACTGCTGTGATATTGCTCCAGCCCCCATGATGACCCCTTCATTATAACAAGATGAACAGAAAGAAGGGATGGATAAATATACAAAAAGAGCTTCTAGGAGTGGAAAATGTAATTGTTGTGATTAGGAACTTGGCACATGAGATAAGTAACATAGCAGACATAGTAGAAGAGGAATTAACTGAATTACAGGGTTGGAGTGGAGTCTAGAATTGAAGGAAATTCTCCAGTATGTAACATGGGAACAGACTGGAACCTTTATGTTTTGTGATTGGATATGACATTTTCTTTGTTTGGGGAAGACTTAAGATATTTTCCATTTAAAATTCAAAGCTCAAGCTTAAGAGACAGAGTAGCAGGTGGAGCATTTGTCTTACCTACAGTCTGGGTCATATTTAATCCCTGATTCCAATATGGTCCCCCAGTTCCTGCCAGGAATGATTCCTGAGCACTATTGGGTGTGGCCCCAATAAAAAGCAATATAATTCAAATGTGTAAAATTTTATAGTTTAATCTTTCATTTTATATTTAATTGTCTTGTTCTGGAGACAACCTACATTTAGTATCATTTTGCATAAGAAAATAGGTATGTTTTTGTGTATACTTATATATGCATATATATACTTATATATATAACTATATCTCTAAACATATATCTATATAGAAATTACCTTTTCCATGGAGCCACTGTGCTCAGACTTACTCCTTTTTTCTCCTCAGGAATTACTCCTGGCCAAAGGTTGGGCAACCATGTGCTGTGCTAGGGACTGAGTCAGTGTGAGTTGTATACAGGCCAAGCACCCTAATCCTTATATTATCTTTCCAGGACCTACTTTTTAAATTTTATTTTATTTATTTTTTGGTTTTTGGGCCACACATGGTGATACTCAGGGGTCACTCCTGGCTTAAGGGACTATATGGGACACTGGGGGATCAAACCACAGTCCATCCTAGGTCAGCCGGGTGCAAGGCAAATGCCCTACTGCTATGCCTCCGCTCTGACCCCTCCAGCCCCTACTTTTTAAAAAAGATTGTTTTTATAGAGTTTATTTGAATAGAGTTAGCATTGTTTAATAGAGTTAGCATGTTAATGTTTATATATTTTAGGGGTACAATATTACCACATCACATTCCCACCAAAGTGCTCACATCCCTCTGCCTGTCCACTGGGACTTTTCAGCTATCTTCCAACCCTTTATAAAGCAACCTCAGTCTGCAGTCAAAGTCTAAGGTTTGTTTTGTTGGACAGTGTCTCTTCCTGTTTTTGTTTATATACCATATTTAAGTAATATTGATGGTATTCATTTCAAATATATGGTGATGGGGCCTTTGGGGCCGCCCATGGGGATACTTAGCTTGGCAGTACAGGTGGCTTTTCAATGCTGAGAACTACCAGAGCTATGCCAGCAATGCTTGGGGAACCATGCCAGTCTGGCGATTGCCACTGGTACCTCACACATGCAAGGGATGCACTCCACCTCCTTGCATTTTGGGCCACAGCTGATGACGCTCAGGGGTTACTCCTGACTATCTGCTCAGAAATCTCCCCTGGCTTGGGGGACCATATGGGATGCCGGGGGATCAAACTTCGGTCCGTCCTAGGTTGGTGCGTGTAAGAAAAATGCCCTATCGCTCTGGCCCTGATACTCTACCTCTTTAAGCCGTATCTCTGGTTTGATTTTTTTTTTCTCTAGAAAAGTAGATATAAATTCTATTTTATCTGTACAGATTTCATTCTATCCATTCCATTCTGTTGTCACTTTTTAATGGAATAGCAATTTCTAACAGTTACTGTTCCATTAAAATAATCTTTTCCCTCTGACTACTTAAGACTTTTGTATCAGCTATTTTCTGTATTTCTAATGTTATCTTTAGTTGCACTTTTTTTTTTGATATGTGGGATGGAGGGTCATTTAGTAACAGAGACCAAATTGAGGCTATCACATAAATAGCATATGTTTGAGCTCCTTGAATTATCTCCCTGGCTTCTAGCTTCATATGTCTAATATCCTGCCTGATCTATATTTGCATTTATTCAGTCTGGATTTGTGTCTTTCATCTGTTCAAGAGCATTTTAAGTCATTACTTTCTCAAATATTTTCTGTGTTCTCTTTCTGGGATTCATATTAAAATAGACCTTTGTGGGGGCTGGAGTGATAGCACAGCGAAGAGGGCATTTGCCTTGCATGCAGTGACCCAGGCTCCATCCCTGGACATCCTACATGGTCCCCTGAGCTTGCCAAGAGTGATTTCGGAGGCAAGATCCCGAAATAATCCCTGAGCACTGCCAGATGTGGCTCAAAATCCCCAAAATAGATAAAATAGACCTCTCTGGGGACCAGAGTGATAGCACAGTGGTTAGGACATTTGCCTTGCACGTGCTGACCCTGGTTTGATCCCATATGATCTCCTGAGTCTTCCAGGAGTAATTTCTGAGTGCAGAGCCAAGAGTAACTCTTGAGTGTTGCCAGGTGTGGCCCCAAACCAAAACAAAACAAAAAAAACTTTGTATTCAGCCCTTCACATTTCTTTTTGTAATATGAAACTTTATTTAAAGACTGATTTACAAAGTTGTTTGCAATATGGTTTCACATATTCATATTTCAATACCAGTCTCACCAACAATGTGACCTTCTCTCCACTAATGCTCCCAGTTTCCCACCCAGGCACAAAATTATTTACTTTATATTGCTTGTTGCAACATGCATCTCAAATAGTGTTACTGAATTCATTGAGAATTTACCTAGCTTTTTAGGTGCTAGTTGAACTTTCTGCATTACTGTTTTAACTCATTGAGCTCAGTGGGATTATATGTAACTTTCCCATCAAAAATTTTGTTTTGTTTTGTTTTTGGGCCACACCTGGTGGCACTCAGGGGTTACTCCTGGCTGTCTGCTCAGAACTAGCTCCTGGTAGGCACGGGGGACCATATGGGACACCGGGATTCAAACCTTTGGTCCTGGAACGGCTGCTTGCAAGGCAAACGCTGCTGTGCTATCTCTCCAGGCCCTTCCCATCAAAATTTTTATGCTCCTACTGAGCTGTTGACTTGGAAGTTTGGAAGTGTCACATAACTAAATATGTGGCCAAGTACTTCAGGAGTTTTGGTACTGGGACTCAGTCTGCCTGCATCCTGCAAAGGCTCCAGAAAGCTGAGAACATTAGTAGCAGGGCCTACCTGGAATAACTCAGCTGCCTGTTGTGTCTCCACTACTTTCTACTACTTTACATCAGTAGTTCTGTTTGCTGATCCTGCAGCCCATCAGGTGACTGTGCAAAGAGTGCCTTCCATATTTCTTTACCTATTTTACATATTTCCCATCTTCATGTCATATTTCTGAAGTTTATTTATTTATTTATTTATTTTTTTTTTGGTTTTTGGGTCACACCCAGAGTGACCTTTTGTATGAAAGGCAAATGCCCTACCTCCATGCTATCTCCCTGGCCCCTCCCATATATACTCTTTTAAGTTTCCTATTTACTGCATATATTTAGAGATATCTTTTGTTTATCAATCATTGTAAGTTTTGTTATTTTATAATCCTATGTTTTATAATTCCAGGTTTATTTCTGCTAGTTTACAGTAGTAATGTTTTGTGTCTTTATATGCTTGGCTGTTTTTGACAGTATTTCCCTGATTTTTAAAAATTATATGGGTTACCTCTTCTTTCAGAGTGGATATAGGATTTAATCTACATGGGGTGCCTGTAGGTAATTAACAATCAGAGACTCTCTCAAATCAAGTTCACAACTTGAGGTTTCCCAGTGCACACCAGGGAGCAAACTTAGATTGGAACAGCATCTGAAGACTGGATTGTGATGCGTCTGTCCAGGGTCAGTGTTTTTATCTTCATTCTCCCCATTTTTTTTTTTTCTGTGTTGTTCTAGTTACTGCCAGTGCAATTTTTCTCATTGACATTAAGCTAGAAATCCAAAAACTTCTCTCATATAAATGCACTAAAGTTTTCCAAGGAGCCTGTAGTCCTTCCCTCTGTCCTCCTTTCTTTACAAGCCTGCCGAAATCCAATCCCACATTGAAGCAAATTAACAAATTCTCTAGGTTTGAATAATATTAATATTTTGTTTACTTTTCTGGATTTTCTCTTTTTGTCTGTTTTTGTGCTACAACAATGGTTCTCAGGACATATTCCTGGCTCTATACTCAGTGATCACTTTTGGTGGGTTCAGGGGACCATATGAGATGCTGGAGATACAACCAGGTTGGCCACCTGCAAGTGCCTTACTATTGCTACAGCCCCACTTTTTCTTAGAAACAAACTGGTTGTTTCTAATCATTCTCATTGCTTTTTGGATCCTCTTAAATCAGTTTTAAATATACTCTGGGGTTTTTTTTGTATTTTATTATTATTTTAAAAATGTATGTGGAGACACTGTACCTATACATATATAATAAATAAAGCTAAACCAATAAAATTTTTAAAAGATTGTAAATCAACAAAAAGATTATAAAAACCTTTTTCAAAACTTGTATATTTCTTTTTATAAGCAAATAGTTTAAAATGATAGTATGAATCATTTTATGCTGATACATTTAAAAGTCAACATAAAATAAATGAATCCTACAAAGAATGAAAATTAAGAAAAAGTTAAGGGAAAATCTTAAGAAGCCTATAAAAATGTGTTTTATCTTGAAAAAGGTATATAGGCTTTATGTGAGAAAATATTATAAATAATACTTAAGTATCTGAATTAATAAGTAATATATTGTAATAAAACTCTTTATAGATAGAAGAAAATCATCTGGGTAGACATAGAACATTCAATATAAATGAAACATTTATTCATTATTGAAAGTATAAAATCTCTTAGCAAACTAGGAATAGTCCTTCCTTTTTCTTTTTTCTTTCTCTTCTTTTTTCTTTCTTTTTTCTTTCCTTCCTTCTCTTTCTTTTCTTT
>PVKC010031456.1:0-14482 GCA_004027635.1 Crocidura indochinensis | reverse complement strand
TTTATGTTCAGGATAGTTAAAAAGTTTGAAGAAAAATAAGCCCAAACATACATAATAGGGATGAGAACATAATAATTAAATTGTCAATAACCAGAAATAAAAAAATAATTTATGTGGCAAGGTGAAGTAAAAATTATCTCTAAGGGAGGGTCAATGAAACTCAGAAAATCTTTCTAAAAAGTCTCTAAAATCTAGAAGAATAAGGGATGATGCAACTAATAATTTGAACATAATAGCTACATAAATAAGAATACTTTATCTAGCCAGTCTATTGTCCTATTTCAAAGGAATGGTAGATAAAATAGAAACTAAATAAGCTCATGAACGCCAAACCAATTATGTAAGATGCATTAAATTAATGCATTTGTATGACAAATAAAAGGCATAAGAGCAAAGCACAGAAGTATCTAGAATCAATATCAAAAAAAGCATGAATTCTTTCTAAAAATACCACTTTAATTTTAATATGTTCAATATGTTGAACTATCCTGTACAATTAAAAGCCAAAGAATGTCTAGTTGGGTCAGAAAATTGAATGTAATCTATTACAGCTTGCAAGACATGCACACCAAAATCTCAGGACAAATATAAGCTCAAAGTAAAGGGTAAAAAGCAATCATGAAAGCAAACAGTACTTTCAAAGCCTGGATAGTCGTTTTGGTATCAGATAAATTAAATTCATGCTAAAATATATAATACAAAACAGAGAAGTACAGGAGAGATAGTAAAGATTGTAGGGTTCTTACCTTGCACAAAACTAACTGGTTGCATCCTTGATATTCTTGTCTCATGAAGTGGCCAGGAGTGATTCCTGAGCACTGTGGTGTATATTCCAGAAATAAATAAATAAATAAATAAATAATAAATAAAATAAAACAACAAAACGAGACAGACACTGCATTATAATTAAGAAATTTTCCATCAGAAACACTTAACGCTAATTAAAACATATGCACCAAATAATCTACCAAGGTATGTAAAGCAACTGAAAGTCAATACTCAATGCACTACCCTCTCACCTTGTAATAATAGCTCAAGAAGAAAGAGAATGAAAGAAATAGAGGGGTTTGTGTTTAACAGATTTTAATAGGGTCCCCCCATCCACAAAAAACATCTCCCTTTACTCTTTGTGCGTAGAGCTATTGAAGCCACATTAGGCAGTGTAAACTGAGAACTCAGAACAGATCCCTGATGGTGATTAGGGAACCAAATATATAGTCATGTCTGTGATAAACCAGAGTGAGCCATATCCAGAGTAAGCAGTTCAACTTGTTTACTAATTCTCCAGTGCTTAAGTATATTTTTCTATACCGATCACATGGTCATTGTCTAGGAGAAGACTACATGTTGGGCACAAAAAAAGCTGACAAGAATTTTAAAAATATAGATCACATCAATTACACTCAGATCAAAATGCTTTGTAAGTGGAAATTAAACACAAACAGAAACTCACGATTAGGAGGGTTCACTAAACATTTGGAAGCTGGACAATATACTACTTAACAATACACTATTTTATTTTTTTATATTTTAATGTCTTTATTTAAGCACCATAATTACAAACATGTTTGTGGTTAAGTTTCAGTTATAAAAAAAAGAATACCCACTTCACCAGTGCAACCTTCCCACCACAAATGCCCTCCTTCTCTCTCCTCCCCATCCCCTGCCTGTATTTGAGACAGGGCATTCTATTTCTCTCACTCACCATTGTCCTGTTAGTTGTTCGTGTAGTTATTTCTCTAAATGTGCTCATCAAACTTTGTTGTAAGCTTAATACATGGACCTGTCCTTCTAGCTCTCATTTATATTGTCTCTGGAAATTATTACAATAATGTCTTTTATTTTTCTTAAACCCATAGATGAGTGAGACTACTCTTTGTATGTGTCCCTGACTTAATTCACTCAGTATAATAGTCACCATGTCCATCCATGTAGAAAAAATTTATAACTTCATTTTTCCTTACAGTGGTATAGTACAATATACTACTTTAGCGACACGATTTAAAAAAAAAACTAAAAATAAAGAAATTGAAAAATCTGTATATAAATAAGACTAAAGATATGAACTATCAGAACCTATGGGATACATCTGAAGCAATACTAATTGTTTATTAAAATAAATATGCTTATAATAAAAGAATAAGCAAAGGTGATTTATTCTTTACTTTAAGGAACTAGAAAAGTAACAGTTGATTTTGAAATAAGTAGAAAGTGAATAATTAAAAATTATAAAAGTAACTGAAAACTGATGATAGAGAAATCTAAAGCAAATAACAAAATATCAATGGCATGAGAACTGGAAATATAGTACAGAGGTACATGCTGTCCTACCATGCTGTTGACCGAGATTCATCTACATCACTCTATACAGTCCCCTGTACTTAGGAGGAGTGATTCCAGATCCAATATAGCCATATTGTCCCCAAATAAAAGAAACATAAAAATTCAATTAATTCCTGAATGCATAACAGGAAAGAATCCCCGAATGTGCCTAAAAAGTCATAAGAATAAAAAAGAATATATACAGATCTTCATTAGGTATATGCACTTCTTTACGTATCACTGAAACAAAGATCAAAACAACATTGTAAAATCCTATTACACTACTGAGATTAATGCTATACAAAATAACAAAAACACAACTAGAATTGATATAGATATGGGGATAGAACCTTATTCACCATCGGTGGTAATATCAATTGGTTTAATCTCTTTGAAAAAATAATAAGAACACATTTCATAAAGTTAAACTTGACACTTCCATAAACACAGCATTTTCACTTCTTGATATCTATTGCAAGTGTCAAACTATACTTTGTAGAAAAGTTATTTATGGAGTATAAAAAAAAACAACAAGGAATGTAAACAAACCATTGCTCCAAAGCAATACAAATAAGTAGCATGTGTATTGACCTTTATTGAGAAATCTTGATGCAGCAAGTGGGTGTGTGTGATAAGACTATGAAGGAACCACTGCAACTATAAAGTGGTAAATCTGGACCAAAACTAAGTTATATAAGGAGGTAAAATAATATGCATAAAAACCTATCCATAAGAATATTTTAAACCGCAGTGCAAAAAATACAAAAAAAAATAAATACAAAGAAAAATGTGTCTGCAACTTTTCCTTTTAGAGGCAGACTGGAAGGTAGGAGGGAAACTGAGGACATTGTGGAAGAAAGTGGACACTGGAGAACGAATGTGATGTTGGAATATTTATGACTACATCTAAATCTTGAATAACTACTTCATTTTCATGAATCAGTTTGAAATATAAGAAAAGAAAAACGTGTACCTTTATATTCGCTTGGACACTATTCACAATATCTAAAGTATGAAAATTACATGTGTTAAAAAATGACTACTTAAAGGCATTAGTATATATCCAACTTTAATAGAAGATGAAATCATGTTCTTTCATGACCTATAGATGGAAGTGATTCCACATACTGAGGTGAACCAGAGGAGAACTAGAGATAACAGAATGACCACTATCATATGTAAGATAAAGGGAAATATTGTAAGGGAATAGTAAATGTCCGAAAGTCATTGAAATTGAAAGCTGATCTACAAAACTGATACTGGAGAGGGATGGTGAATGAAAAAGGATATCCTGCAACAATAGTGAAGGGAAGCAGGCATTCTGTGGAGGGTTGTGGTTTAGAAAAAGAAACTAACTGAAGTCCGTTCATAATGAAAGAAATGTCAAAATGTGACATGAACATTAGCACTGAGACGTTATTGGAGAGTGAGTAGAAGGAGATATTTCTCTCGAGGCAGTATTGAAAAGGCCCAGGTTACCATCCTGATAATTCGCTGTAAGCTAGCCCAGTGGCTCAATGCAAGGTCCCAAGGGAGCATTTCCACTTGAACTCATGTGTGTGAAAGATTAAGTGGAGTATCCCAATGGTGGCCAGGGGATTCCAGGGTTCCACCCAGAAATATTGAGGGTTTTGTGATGCTTGGGGAAAAACATTACTATAAAAACTCTTTGTTTACCTATGTGTATAGTATCAAGAACATAATAATTTATGAAATTTAATTTTAAAATATAATTATAAATTGACTTTGAGGGGCCTGAGCAATAGCACAGCAGTAAGGAGTTTGCCTTGCATGCATCTGCCCAGGATGGACCTGGGTTCGAACCCTGGTTTACCATATGGTCCCCCAAGTTAGGAGAGATTTCTAAGTGTATAACCTGGAGTAATCGCTGCTTGTCATCGGTGTGGCACAAAAACATAACAAAACAAAACAAAACCAAAAATAATCAAATTGACTTCGATCAGTTTATTAAGATACTTATAAAAGTTGGGCAGGAGTGATAACACAGTGGGTAGGAAATTTGTCTTGCATACAGCCAACCTGGGTTCATCCCCCAGCATGCCATCATGTCCTCTGAACCTGCAAGAGTGATGCCTGAGTGCAGAGTCAGGAGTAACCCCTTAGCACTGCCAAGTGTGGTCCAAAAACAAAACAAAACAAAAAGGTAATCATAAATGTTATACTAGCTCTAGATTTAGAACTTAATATTTGATAACCAAATGGTCCCCTGAGTCCATAGCTAATGATCCTTGAGCACAAAGCTAGCTTAGGGTCCATGCTGACCTACCGCTCAATTAGAGACCACAACAACTCCAAGAATGCAACCAGCAAGGGCAGGTTTATTGACTGACTAGCCAGGGCTGCGGTCATCATGTCAAGAGACTGAGGACCGGAACCCTATGAACAGCAAAGCAAGAGGGTTTTTATAGGTTTTGGACTGTAGGGTAAGGCAACATTTGGCCAAAGGTTTGATTAATTGGTTTGGCTTTTGTCATTCTCGCACCCCGTGCCAGGAATATTCTGTTGGTACATCACACACCTTATAATAAAGTGGGTTTGGACAAATATCAGAACTTTAACAAGAGTTTAACTTGAACTGGATAAAGCATTACAAGTTAAGTATTACAAGCATTATAATAGATTAACCATTACAAGTTATTGCTAGGCCTTAATTACTATATTTTAAACATGCTTTTTCCTAACTCTATTCTTTTACATATCTAGATTATATTATTGCAATGCTTTAATCAATATATATTTTAAATCCTATATCCACAAAACTATTTAAAATAGAAATTGAGGTAAAATATTGAATTGAGGTAAGAATAAGTTGGAGTCAGTTTGAGAAGTATGTAGCTCAGAGTTAAGAATGTTGAACGAAGACTGATAGATAGAACAGGATCAGGGTACTTGCCTTGAATCTGGCCAATGGTGATTTTATACCTCATACCCAATATGGTTCCCTAAAACCACTACGAAAGCTCTGAGTACTGCTGTATATGCTCCCCTTCCAAGTTAAGTTGAATTATTTTAGTATTATTGAAAAAATATACCATTCCTTTAGGTTTAGTACTTAACAGTAAAGAACAAAAACATTTGGAAAGTCATATATGTGTAAATGAATTTGTAGCACAAAGAAGTAGAAACACATCCCACCCAGTTCATGGGTTGGAATGCTATATATTGCTAAAATGTCAGACTTGTCCAAAACATTAAGTCCATCTTTATAATAATAATCACATTTTAGTGTCATTGATTTATACAGTTGAAAATTATATATAGTAGTAACCTCCCTGGATAGGCAAGATAAGCTTATGAAAAATAAAAGAGGCTTCTCTTTCCAGTTTCAAATCATCTATAAAACAGAAGTATTAAAAGCAGTGTGCTACTATAATAAGAACTCACTCAAACCAATGGAATATAATAGAGTTCAGACAGAGAGACCTTCACATATATGGAAAAGTAATCTGCTATTAAGGATCAAAAACTATTTATTGAAACCAAGAAAGTATCTTCAACAAATAGTCTTGGGAAAATTTATCAGTCATATGCAAAGCATATAAATTCAAAATGAGCACTTAAATTCACTATACTTTCTAGATATATGTATAAAATCAAAATGAATTAAGAACAAAGGATAAAACCAACCATTATGTGTATGAATATGTCCAATAAAAAGAACCCTTATTCACTGCTGGTGAGAATGCCATGTTGGGTCAACCTTTTTTTTTTTTTTTTTTGGTTTTTGGGTCACACCAGGCAGCGCTCAGGGATTACTCCTGGTTCTATGCTCAGAAATCGCCCCTGGTCAACCTTTTTTCAAAAAGATTTAAAGAACCATTATTTACAAAGTTATTGGCAATTTAATTTTAGGCATATAATATTTCAACACTAGTCCACCACCAGGATCAACTCCTATTACCAGTATCACCAGTATCACACACACAGAGAGACACACACACTGACTACCCATACTTCTGACTGACACCTTAACAAGTACATCCCAAAGTTTAGCAATTCCAGGCTAGATCTCATGGTTGCAGTGTTGTGAGTCTATGATTTAAATATGTAGCTACAGCACTCTCCCAGCTCTCCTATATAACTGAAGCCCTGATTCCTGCTCCCTCATTACTTTCCTTTATGCATCTTTCTGTGTATTTTCTATCCTTCTCTATCCTTCTCCCTAAGCTCTGGGGTCAAGTATGATCTAGGCAACCTATCCACCCTTCGCTACATTATTTTGTATACCACAGATAAATGAGATGGTCCTATGTTTGTCTGTCTTCCAGTTTATTTCACTCAGCATATGTTCCAGATCCAACCAGGTCACAGAAAACTGCAGGATTTCATCATTCCTTGCTGGCCTCATTCTCAAAAAAAAATTTAACTTGACCTTCCATATGACCCAGCAATTCTAAGCCTGAGGTTGCAATGACCTATTCAGAAAATACATTTATGCTCTTGTATACATAGCAGTATTATTCACAATAGCCAAAATCTGGAAAACATCCAAGTGATCAAGAACAGATGACTGGATAAATAAATCTTGAAATTCAAAAATAGTGAAAGAAATGAAATCTTGGTAGTTATACACAACAAAATATGCTTTGAGAAATGATGAAATTATAAATTTTCCTGCTATGTGGATGGATGGGTCTGTAGAGTATCATGTTAGTGAAATGAGAATGAAATACAGACTTAGAATGATTTCTCTCATATGTGGTATATAAAGACACAAAGTAGGAGTATAACAAATGCCCAAAGGCAATGAAACTGAGCTTATCTTCAATAGGAAGCTTATAGCAAGGGACAAATGGGAGGAGAGTTCATCGAGGTGACAGAGACACTGAGTGGTGGAGATGTAATCATTGTTGAGGTCATAATTTCTGAATTTACAAGTCATTGATGAGGTCGGATCTTCATCCAGTTGAGATCAGTCCAGCACTCACAAACAAGCATCCACTAGCCACTTAGGGAGAATAACTCAGTTTATTGTAAGTGAGAAATAGATATTTATATTAGGAGAGAGTAAGGTGTGGACTAGTGTCAGTCAGTGAGGTAGGATGTGAGAAGGAATTAAAAAAGGGTGTATGAGAAATAACTACACCAACAACTATAATGGTAGTCAGTGAGAGAAATAGTTTTCCTGTCTCAAAGACAGGCAGGGTGTGTATGAGGAGGGAGATGAGAAGCAATGATGGTAAGAATATTGCAAGGTGAAGGGGGATGCTCTTTTTTACAACTGAATAATAAAATACATTATTGTACTAATACCCAGAAACAATAGAGATGAGGGCTGGAAGGACTGGCCCAGGAGATGAAGCTTATCACAAAGAGAAATAATTACACTGCCAACTCTCATGACAATGGTAGTGAGTGAAAGAAATAGAATGCCTATCTCAGGTACTGGCAGTCGTGGTGGAGGAGGGAGTTGGGGGGCATTGGTGGTGGGAAGGTTGTACTAGTGAAGAGGGGCTATACTTTTTATGACAGAAACATGTCTGTATCATGGTGCTTAAATTAATATATTAATTGCAAAATCATTTTGAGCACACATGTTGAAACGATTATCCAAAAATATTTCATCCCTGAGAAAAACATAACCCTTGAGTTTCTATCAAAGTTAGTGAAATCTATGGCAGCTGGCCTCAGCACACAGATCTTACACAGTAACACTTTAGGGAGTCAAGCTGAGAGCACATTTCACTGTTTTTCACAGCTCACTTATCAATGAAGATGATTGACTAGAACCTCAAGGAAGGTATAGCTGAAAAAAATGATTACAAATTATGTACTAAAAGTATTTACTCTATTTTGGAGGTCACATACTATGTGCCTTTCTGTTCATATAACTGAATTAAATGTCTAAAGAGCATTTTCAAAAAATTAATAAAACAGGGTGTGTGCTTCTAGGGAAGACAGATTAGGAAAATTAGGTGTGTGCTCTGGATATTAAAACAGGGTGCGTGCTTAAGGTGATTAGCTACATAAACCACAGTGCTTATAACAATTTTAAATATATATATTCTAAATAATTTATTATAAACCAGTGGGAATATAGAATACTTTTTTCAAAATGTCTTGCAAATTTTTGTAATTTAATATGATTTTGTCATGACCAGATTCCAGATGGGCAAATGATAAAATATTCTCAAACCTGTTGGATATTTGTCATTTACTCATTAAACTTAGGATGCACACAGGGAAAATTGTGTGCCAGTTGGGAAATAGTTCAATAAAAATAAATCATTAAATAAAATATAACAATGAATTTGCATATATGAGTTAGCAGTAGAAATTTTCACTGTGAAAGACTGCATTTTAGTTTGTTCAACAAAGAGTACATAAAAATAGTGTTTGATTCAAAGAAAACATTAAATATTCGTTCTGCTACATTTCTCTGTACTATGTATTGAGGGTGATGCTTTGAGTATGTAGACTTCTTATTTTCAAATCAATATTGAAATGAATATATTACTAGAGTTTTTCTTCTCTTTTTTCATATTCACCCTAAATTACTGAAAAAAAAAACAAGGAAAAAATTCCTATCATGTGAGGCCTTATAATGAAGGAGAAAATTTGAAATTGTACTTTGAGATCCTTATTAAAATATTAAATTCTATAAATACATTTATTTGCCACTAATGTTGTGGGGTCATACATGTGGTAAGTAGGTCACCACATGAGATGCCATGGATCAAACCAGGGCTGGTCATGCATTTTGATTCTCTGTAATATATCTTTTTCCCCTGTACGTAGGCATTTTACGAGTTGCATGTACTCAAATAGAGGAGATGCACCATTTTCACAGTATTGCTTATTTCTAAGTTGTTTGCTGTTTCTTGAAAGATGTTGACTTTCCAATTTATAAATTCTTTATGAACTAATAATAGAAGCACAAGAATATTCACAATATTAGATACAATTACAGTTAATATACTAGATCTTAAACAACTTTTGAAATGCCCATTTACTAACTTAAAATCTATTAATTTATATTTTAATGAGAATGAAAAATTCTGATTTTTCTAGATATGACAGAACTCTGGATTTTCTGCCTTTTTAAATTTTTCTGGAGAGTGGACACACTCAGCTTTCCTCAGAAGTTCCTGCTGGCTCTGTGATCTGAGACCACTATTAATAAGGAGAACATATGCTGTGCCTGGTATTTATTTGGGGTTGGAAATGGACAAGAAAAGTTCCTTAAGTCCTGTACTTTCTCTGCCATCTCAGTAGAATGTTTCCACTTTTAGTAGAGCATCTGGCTGTTTTCATCACCTATTATTTAGATAATATATGGCAGTGCTCTGTGGGGAGTCAAGGGAGAGTTGGTGTTTAGAGAAATGATCTAGTTAAGTTTAGTTAAAAATATAATAGGCAATGAAATAAAGATTAACCCTTGGAAACACAATGTTATGATATATACAGAGAGAGACTGTCAGACAAATCAATCTTTTCTCCTCCTCCCCCCAGTAAAACTTTGTCAGAAGTGGTTTCTTTGTATGGTATGTTCAAATAGGGCATGCATAGTTGAGAAAATGATATAGATATATATATATATATAGATGGTTTTTGTACATCATTTCCAACAGGCTCACAATTCAATTGCATTGATTTTCACATTTCTCTTTATATTTTCTTCTCTAGCATTCTCATGACTAAATATTGTATCTCCCAGATAAAGAAATAGTAATATTTGATCTCTGTTTCACTACATTGTAAGCTAATATCAGTATTATTTTTAATGTATCGAGATTTTCAAAAACTATTTTTTAATTTATTTATTTTTCTTTTGGGGTGGCACACTAAACAGTTCTAGTGGGTATTCCTGATTTTGTGCTGAGAGATTATTCCTGGTGGGCTCTGGGAACATCAAGTATGCTATGGATTGAACTCACATTAATCTCTTGCAAAGCAAGAGGTCTCCCCAATGCATCACTACATTGTTTCTAGGTTAATTTTATAGATTGAGGGGCCAGAGCAGTGGTACAGCAGTAAGGCATTTGCCTTGCACACGGCTGACCTAGGACTACTGCAGTTGGATCCCCAGGTGTCCTATATGGTCCCCCAAGTCAGGCACAATTTCTGAGCACAGAGTCAGGAGTAATCCCTGAGTGTCACCGGTGTGGCCCCAAAACAAAAGCAAAAACAATTATAGACTGAGTATAGATATTAATTAAAATAGTATATATCCCTATTATTCTGATTTTACAAAATTTAGGGATACTTGAATTAGCAATTTTATATTAAAATGAAAGGGAGAAATGACAAGTAGATTGATAGTGAAGCTCTTGCCTTGCTCATGACAACCCTATTTATTATAATTATCACATATATTCCTTCAAGTACTGCCAGAAGGTATTCCTGAGCACAGAACAAGGAGAAAACCCAGAGCAGTATTGCTTTGGGGGAGAAAAATGAAAATTTATTTCAACTGAGATATTAGAGTACGTTTTCCACAATGACTATTTTAATATTTTAGGTCTCTAAGATATAATTCTATGTAATATATGTTACTACCCTTAAGTCATACATTTTAAAATAAAATATTAAAACAAATTTATAGGCTGAAGACTGTAATTTTTCCAATTTTATTTTTAATTTAGTATTGTAATTCTGTCTACTATTTCAGTTTCTACTGTTTCAATTCTACCGGTCCCGTTTCTATTGTAATTCAAAGTCTACTTAAATTTGTATGTGCTATATAAATATAGAATGAAGATATTGGAAAGATAAAATGATAGATGTAGATTACCTTTTTTTTCTTTACTCCAGAATTAAGCTTATTTCATTAAATTCAGCAAGGTTTACTTTAGGCATAAAAATGAAAAATCAGAAAAACAAAATGTAAAGCCAAAAATTCATGAGTTTTACAATAAAAGGGGGAGTAGCGCACACTTCAATTAGTTCTTCTCTCACAGTTTCTAAGAATATATAGTTTCAGAAAGAAGTATACTTTATCAATGAAAGTCATTCATGGTTAAGCAGAATAAATATTTAATTAAAGCAAAACTCAGCATATGACCTTTATTGTAGCATTGAATAATAGCTTTAGAAATCATCCAAAATTTTAGCTTCAGGGTGAAGTCTATGATAATAAAGTAATAAATATCTTTAATACTTTCTAATACAGTGTTCATTTAAATAGAAATTTCAAATTGTAATCTAAATATGCGGCCAGAAGCATAGCATAGTTGGTCTTGCCTGCCACAGACCTGAAACAGACCTGAGTTCAATTCCCAGAATCCATATGTTCCCTTCCAGGAGCTTTTTCTGAAGCAGAGCCAGGAGTAACCCCTTGAGCCACTCTGTGTGTACCCGCCAAAAAAATTACCACATCCACCTTACTCTGGATTTTGCCTTAGGTACTACTTCTAGAGATGCTTGGTACCAAACGTTTACCAGGTCAACTGAGTTCACAGTAAACACCTCACCACTGTACTATTTTTATGACCCCCAAAATGTATCTTTAAATTTTAAACGAGTTTCTACATGTTATATAGCAGACTACATCATTCATTTTGTTAAGAGTTTCATGCATTTCTCAATCACCTCTCCATAACTTAATACCTGCTGTAAACAATCATATATACCATAGGATATGTAGAATAAACTAGAAAAAAATCACAGTACTGTAGTTCAAACATTCTCACTCAAATTGGCAGGAAAGCATAACTATGTATGAGTGTAAAAAGTATGGTATGAAAAAACCATATGGCTTGCCAAGGAACTAGTGTAAAAATTGGCTGAACATTGAAAGTGCGATATCATTATTTTTCCCATTCCCTATAATTTTTTTTAGCTCTGATGACTATAAATATTAAAATTTCTTAAAAGCAGGGCTGGAGAGATAGTATTGAGGTAGGGCATTTGCCTTGTATGCAGAAGGACAGTAGTTTAAATCCTGGCATCCCATATGGTCCCCCGAGCCTGCCAGGAGCAAATTTTGAGGCTATACCTATCTATTCACAGGTTTTATTCCTGAATTTGTGCTCATATGTCACTCTTGGAAAATCTGTAGTTCTGGAGATCTGAGATAGCCATGTGCAAGTTATGAAATTTAACCTCTGGCCCGGGAGATAGCATGGAGGTAGGGCATTTGCCTCTCATGCAAAAGGTCATTGGTTCGAATCCCGGTGCCCCACATTGTCCCCTGTGCCTGCCAGGAGCAATTTCTGAGCATGGAGCCAGGAGTAACCCCTGAGCGCTGCCGGGTGTGACCCAAAAACCAAAAAAAAAAAAAAAAAAAAAAAAGAAAGAAAGAAATTTAACCTCTGAATTATATCACTGGCCTCCCTGCTTATGATAATTGTAAAAATCAATAAATGACATTTTTTAATTTTATTTAAACGTTGTTACATGATTGAGTTTAAGTCTTATATTATACACCACCCTTCACCCATGAACATTTCCCAACACTTATGTTCCCAGTTTCCCTCCCACCTTCCCCCATGTGCCTGCCTCTGGGGCAGATATTTCACTCTTTTCATTCTCACTCTCTTACTTTCTCTCTCTGTCTTTCTCTCTCTCATTTTCTTTTATTTCCTTTAGACACTGTTGATTGCAATATTATTAATTTAGGTTCACAACGCATATAATATCACTTTATCGCCATTCGGCACTCAGTTTTTCTCCTGTCTGATCAGTCCAACTATCATTGTCATAGTGTTCCCTTCTCTACCCTAACATCAATGATCCACTCTCTGTGGCAAGCTTCCTGGCCCTCATCTCTAGATACAATAAAATAATTTTTATTTATAATTATTAATGAAGAACTATCTGTAATTTAATAGAACTTTATTGGTTATGTTTCTATATAACAGAGCATCTGAGTTCATTAAAATTCATAAAATTTCAATTATAATTTTGTTTATTCTAACATCAGTTATAAAAATTATACATAGCTTACATTTGAGTCAACAGAACAATTTGCACAAATAACTTAATTAAAAAGAAAATATAATGTAATGGTGTTGGTATCAGACATAGGGGAAAAATTATTCTAATATGGCAATTTATATTCTTTCAAACTGAAAAGTGTTAAGACATTTGCACTGTGTTAATGAATTTGAGTTCAGCTAGTAAAAACAAAGTTAGTGTAAAAATTTCATAAGTCATGGAGCTATAAATAGGGTGTAGGTCTTGTTCTAAGAAGGGGTTATGTGACTGATAACACTATTTGGACACAAGCGAGATGCCAAGGCTGTTTCTACAAGAGAGGGGCTTCTCAGAGAAGATGCCCGTTGAGATACACTGAGATAGCCATGTGCAAGTTATGAAATTTAACCTCTGAATTATATCACTGGCCTCCCTACTTATGAAAATTATAAAAAATCAATAAATCACATTATTTTTTTAATTTTATCTAAACATTGCTGTTACATGATCGAGTTTAAGTCTTATAAAATAGGGTATAGGTCTTATTCTAAAAAGGCGTTATGTGACTGATAACACAGTTTGGACCCAAGCGAGATGCCAAGGCTGTTTCTCCAAGAGATGTGTAGGAACCATCAATGATACTGTTGTAAGGCTAGTGCTATTCCAGACTCCTGAGATCTTTAGAGGAGTTTAAGAGCTATATCCTGCCCCTTTGTCATAAAATTGCAAGAAAAGTCTGAGACAATTGAGAGCAAAAGGGTATCAATTAGAAGACATGTAATATGTGCTCGGATCTAAGAAAAATAGAGTAATACTCTACAATTGCTCTGAACCCAGGTATCTTATATAGACCAGCAACTCCAAAATAATTTAAAAAAAATAAAGGATGATAGAATCCGTGGATTCTTAAACCCTTACAAACCCTCATGATCTGGAAATAAGAAATATTTATTTAGTAAAAAGTAGGAGAAAATGTAGATATTATTTGTCTGAATTTTATACAGAATATAAATTAACATTATAAGTTTTTTTCAATAGCCATAAACTTATTTCTAAAGACACATAAATCACTGTTTAAGGATTTTTTTTCATAAAAATTTACAAATTCTTCATGTAAATATATACAATATGCTATTTATTAAAATTTTGTTAAAATACAGTGGAATAGTCTCAATGAAAAATAGACAAAATAATATAAGGTAATCTGTGTCTTTATATCCTGTGGGTTAGAACTGTACACATTTCACTTCTCTTAAACTGCTACTATTTTTTTTTTTTTTTT